>CANXYI010551259.1:0-18364 GCA_948208565.1 Hura crepitans | reverse complement strand
TTAAACTCCTCTCATTAATCAGCCTTCGTTGGTTTTCTTGATTGACTATTTTCTCTTAGCCCCAAATTATTGTATAGGATGCTTTTTCGATTTTCACCCTATTAAGGTACCCACTTTTAGCAAGGCCACCATTTTTTGGTTTTCTACCTACAAGGCTATTTTTCTCTTCTTTTTCTCTTTTATTTGTCTTTAGCCATTGAACCATTTTAATCTATCTATATTTACAGGCTCCTTGAACTCATTTTCATTGCAATCTATAAGGATTGTAGTGACCCTTAGCAATAATCACTTAAGGGTAAATGGTCCTTCCCAATTTGGTTTGAATTTTCCCCTTGAATCAGTAAGACCTAGCCTTATGTATTTAAGGACCAATCCTCATTCCTTTATCTCATGATTTTTCACCCTTTTGCTAAAGGCTCATGCTATCCTTTTTGATAAACTTGATTGTGATAATTATGCCTCAATCACTTCTAATCTAAAAGTTCATTTGTTGGAACCTTTACTCTACCCAGGCTACTTTAGGAATCTCTATTAGGAGTATGGCCTCTGTCCCATACACCAAGAAAAATAGAGTAACACCCATTGAGGTTTGAATAGTATTCTTTTATCCCTAAAGAGCAAATAGGAGTATGCTAGCCCGGTCTTTGTAAGTTACAACTATCTTAGCTAGGATTTTTTTTTGATATTCTTATTTGCTGTGTCAACTGCTCCATTGGCTTATGGTCTATAAGGAGAGGATTTATGGTGATGAATCTTGTATTTCTGTAATAGTGCCTTTGTCTCAACCTGAAATTAGACACTATTGTCTGAAACTATGTGGTGTTAAACCCCATATCTGCAAATTAGATTCTTCTCTATGAACTTAGCCATCTCTTTTACCCTCAATTTCTTAAAGGATTTTACTTTAACCCACTTTGAGAAATAGTCGATAGCTACCATAATGAAATGATGTCCATTTAAGACTGTTAAATTTATTTCTCTAATTATATCTATTCCCCAAGTAGCAAATGGCTGGGGAGATGATAGACTGTGTAGTTTTGAGATTGGCACATGTCTTAAGTCCCTATATTATTGACACTTATGGCACTTCTATACATAATTGGAATAATCATAGTCCATAGTATGCTAAAAGAACCCTTGGCACATGATCTTTTTGGCTAACTCTAAACCATTCATGTGTGTGCCATAAGACCCTGTATGTACCTCTTTCATAACCTTTTTCACTTATTTCTCTTGTAAATAATAGAGTTAAAGACCGTCTACTTACCTTTTGTATAAGACCTCAATTACACTGATGAAATGAGTTGACAACTTCCTTAATAGCCTCTTATCTTTGTCTATAGCTTTTTTAAGAAAAACTCTTTTCTCTAGGTAGTTTTGGATATCATAAAACCATGGTTTATCTTCTTCTTATTCTATTTCCATTATTTGTTTTGCCTTATAGCAAGGCTTTTTTGAACTAGAAATAAGTACTGGTTTTATGACTGTTCCTTTTTGATTATCCCACATAGAGACCAAGGTAGCTAATGCATTTGCTAGTTGATTCTTATCTCTAAGAATATGGTGAAAGGTACACTTCTCGAACTGTTTACTAATAGATCTCAAGTGCTCTACAAAGGCATTAATTTTCTTTTTTAATAGTCCATTCCTTATTAGTTTGATATATTACCTAGGATGAGTCTCTGAATACCTTAACTGTCTTTACACTAAGAGCTAATAATACTTCAAGCCCAAATATGCAAACTTCATATTCTACCATGTTGTTTGTAACCTTATACCATAACTTTCTAGCTAGTGGCAGCTTCTCTCCTTTAAGAGTTATCAGAATTACTCCTACTCTTACTCCTTTGCTATTTACTACTCCATCAAAGTACATTTACCACCCTTGGACTATAATTGGGTTAGATTCTCATCCTAGAATTTGAACTCCAATAACTCGCCTTCTAGTGGGTGGCTAGCCAAGAACTCTATGACTGCACACCCTTTTATGGTCTTCCATGTTATTTACTAGTTATCAAACTCTTTTAGTAGAAGAAGCTATTTACTCATTCTCCCTACTAAAGATAGAGCTATCTAAAGATATCTTAAAAAACTGTGCTTTAATACTACTTGTACTGTATATAATTAGAAATAATGCCTCATTTTCTTCAAAGCCCATAGTATTGCTAAACAAATCTTTTCCACTTCCACATACTTGGCTTTATAAGGAAAAAACTTCTTGCTCAGGTAGTAAATTGCAAAATTAACCCTAAATTCATCCTCTTGTGCTATCATAAGCCCTACTGAGATTTCTTCAGTAGATAGATAAAGAGTCAATGGCTTTCTATGTCTTAGTGGTCACAAAACTCGTGGATTTATTAAATATTCTCTGATTATATTGAAAGCCCTTTAACAGTCGTTATTCCACTTGATTGGTTGGTTTTTTTTCTGAGAAGCTTGAAAATAGGCTCACATATGGTGGTGAGCTTGGTTATGAACCGACTGATATACTATATTCTACCTAGAAATCCCCTTATCTCTTTCTCTTGCCTTAGAACTGGCATTTCTCTAATAGCTTTGACTTTATTAGGGTCTACCTTAATCCTTATCTGACTCACTATATACCTTAAGCGCTTACCCAAAGTTACTTCAAAGATGTATTTCTTTAGATTCAAATGTAGATTATATTTATTAATCAGCTAAAAGAACTTTTCTAGTGTTTCAAAGTACCCTTCCCTGGTAGTAGATTTGATCATCATGTCATCTAAATCAGGTCATCCAAAATCTTTGTAGCCATCCTCTTATAAGTAGCTCTAGCATTCTTCAACCCAAAAAGGCTTGACTCTATAGCAAAAAGTTCTCTATTTAATGATAAAGGTGGTCTTTATCTTATCTATTATCTTGTTTAGAATCTGATTGTAACTAGCATATCCATTAATGAAGTTATACATTTTACACATTGTTGCACTATCAACCAGAACATCTATATGTGGCAATGGAAAATCATCTTTTGGGTAGGTCTTGTTTGGATCCTTATAATCTATACACATTCTGAGTCTACCATCTTTCTTAGTGATAGGTACCATATTGGCTAACCAAATCAGATACTATACCTGCTCTAAGAATTTGGCTTCGATTTGTTGTATATTTCTTCCTTTATTTTCTTTACTTATTCTCCTCAGATTCTATTTCATCTATTTTGCTTCTGGGTATGTGCAAATGGCATATTCAACTATCTTCCTTTCCCCCTTGGGCTTATCTTCGTAGGTCCAGGCAAAGACTTTTTCATATTTTTTGGTATTCTCTCAAATTTTATTCTCTCTCTAAGAGTTATATCATATGCAATTAAAATTTCTTTAGGGTTTTCACTGGAACTAAGATTAAATTAGGTAGTATTGATTAAATTAATGTCAAAAATGTTATATGTGTCATGATTATCATTATAAATGATGCAATTAGATGAGACATCACAAAAATAAGCAAAATCATTCATTTTATTAATGAAAGAATTAGAAATATTGTCATCAAAAAGTTCTGGTACAAACAAAAGTTCAAAAGAATCTTCTAAAGGATTATCTTCTTTTATCTTGCTCTTCCCTTTGTCTTAAAGCATGACAATGGTTAGAATTTCTTCCTTGGGTTTAATTTCTAGGTCCGCTAGATTGGTTATAACCTCTTCATCCTAAAAATTTGAAATGGCATTGACTTCACCTGTAGCCCAATCAAACACATTATTGAAGATCTTAAACCAAGGTATGACCTTCCCTTTTATGACAACAAGCTCTAACTCTTTGCAGTAATTGATATTCCTTTTAGCTTGAACAAAACTTTCTTCTAGTGGCAAGATACCTTTTCTCATCTTCTTTGGTTTTAAAGTTTTTGTAGTCTACCCTAACCCCCTTCGATCCTTCTATCCTTTTGGTTGTATAGTTGAGATCAACCTATCTAAATCACATCCCAAATCAGCAACTAGTAAATAGTTCATCCTTTTAAGCTTATTTATCACTTTGGGATCATCCTCTTCTTCCTTTAAAAAAATCCTAGCTATATGGAACCTGTTGAAAGGCTGGTTGGCAATTTTAAGCATTGAGACTTGATTCTCCCTCGCAGTCCATATTGTCACAATCTTACCATCATAAGGGATCTTTATCACTTGATGCAATGTTGAAAAAACCCTTCCTAACTTATGGAACCACGACCTCCTCAAAAGCAAAAAGAAATTTGTAGGGATGTCAATCACTGCAAACTCCACATCATCTATAATTATCCTTGTTTTGACTTTGACTTTGAAAATCCCATATGCCTGCCTCTTAGTGTTTTCATAGGCTATGATGGTGAGCTTGGACTGAGAGATCATCGAATCTTCAATTCTAAGTGCAACTACTGCTTTGAGCAGGCACACATTGATCAATAACCCATTATCAACAATTATGCATGCCATGTGCTTGCCATTAACTTCTACTTTTATGTATAAAGGATGGTTGTGATGACATCCTTCTACTAGAAGATCTATATCTGAAAAGCTAACCACTATTTTTTTAATCCCTTTTTACCATTGCCACAAGTTCAAATGGCAATATGCTAGTTAAAACTATTACAACACATAAGGTTTCAACTACCTTTTTTCGATGTAAAGGGGATTATCATAGCAGATCCTAGATTGAAATTTATGTAAGAGTCTTCTTCAACTGCTTCATTACTACATCATTTCTCTATAACCAGGGGAATTGGCTCTTTTTCCACTTTTAGCACTACTTAATTGCTTCTAGTTACTGCTTTAGCTTTTGCTTCCTTAATTGGCTTATATTCAAAATCTAATCAATCCATAAGTCTTAAATCTATTCTTTTAGTTCGCTCTCATTGTCAGTAGCCCATATATCTGTCACACTAACTAATTGCCTTTTCTCTACTGCTAAATAGTCATTTTTGTACAAATCCCACAACATATACCATTTCGACAATCCCAAATTGACCATGTTAATGGGTGGAGGAACATTCAAATAGGCTCATTGACCTTTTTTCTCTTGTTTTTGGATTAGGGA
Organism: Hura crepitans; assembly: GCA_948208565.1. Lineage (NCBI taxonomy): Eukaryota > Viridiplantae > Streptophyta > Magnoliopsida > Malpighiales > Euphorbiaceae > Hura > Hura crepitans. The sequence goes on along the minus strand of CANXYI010551259.1, from coordinate 13,343 downwards.
TTTTGAGTTAATTAAATCCTAAATTTTGACCCTCAGAGTACGGTACTTATCTAAGTCATAACCTGTGTACTGATGATATTGATAATATAAGTCTATCCTATGATAAGGCTAGCCTTATTTTTGGCTAATCTAGAAGGAAAGGGTTGAAGTTTTCTATATAAATTATGTATTTTTACTAGGGACGAGAGTGGTTTATGGAGTCACTGCCTAGCCTTTACACTATGACCTTTGATCTTCTGTACGAGAAAGGTTCAAAATTTTAGATCTTATTTATGCCCTTATAATATGCCTTTTTTGTGCATTGTAATTTTTATCAATCCCTTTTTAAGCAAACATGCATTATATTTAAAATATTTATGTCTCCTTTTCATGTAAAGAAAGTAAATTGTGATATTTAAAGAATATAACAAGTGTAATTATACATCCACAAATCGAGTTATTCATTAATTGTTATTTAACCTGACAATTACCTATAATTCTATAGGAATTGGTGATAATTGCCTAACTCTTATCTCTAGGAGATTGGCTTTTATTCAAATACATTTTTTTTATTATGACTTTTGATTAAGAAAACTTAAAACCATTTATTTAAAAAAATGCTAATTAATTATGTATAAAATCATTTGTTGTGAAAGTTAAGCAATTGACGTGTAAAACAAGTTATTTACTATCTATTACAACCTAGAATAAACAAGAAGGAATAATAAGTACAAAGCCAAAGAAAATAAAAGTAAGAACTTAAATGGTCTCGCTTGTATGATGTTAGGTCCGTGCGGACCATTGCTCATAAGGGTTATATGTCTATCCAACCTATTACTCCAATGATAAGGGTCACTTCTATACAACTTAGAGGAAGAGATTAATAACACTAAATAGTGGCTCGTTAGGACCTAATGACAATGTCAAATAGAATGATAACAATGCATGTTATAAGTGTACATGAGGATGTGAATGATTATTAAATATACTTAAATATTATTATGAATGGGAAGATGATAGATTAATCTTACAAAGGAGGACATGAAGATAAATATAGATATTCAGAAAGATTAGAATTCAGAACATATGTCCATGTGAACTACGAAACAAAATATGCACACATAAAACATATATGTTTGCACGAAATATGTTTCCTATGAAATGGGGTCTATACGGACCATACATTAATTCAAGAATGTCAACAATATGCATACTAGGGAATAGAACAATCATTCGATATAATAAAAGAACAAAAGCTTGCTAATAGGATAAACAGGATACATTAAAACATGGTACACAAGGCAAACATTATACTATTATCGAATAATAGTCTATACAGACCTCATATTATATACATGTTCAAATAATAAGTTTATATACATATTCAAATAATAGGTCTATGTGGACCTCACATCTATTAAAATAGGTCTGTGTAGACTTAGTCATCAATTCTAGAAAGCAAGTAAGATTACAATTTTCTATGAATGATTAAAACATGATTAAAATGACTTAAAAGGTTAACCTACTCCTATGATTGACATGGGGATTACATAGAATAACCTCACATGTCAATTAATCATAGGAGATTATTGGTTATAACAAATGACATAAATGAATGAATATGATGAAAGAAGCCTCAGATCTTACCTTGAAGTTAGCACCAAGCAACAAGACAATGGTTGGGTTTTAGAAGAATGACTATTTTAGTGAGGGCTTAGGACTAGTAAAGTAAATCCTGTGTCAATTGTCTTTAATTGTGTCTTATGTGTATTCATTGTTGTTGAAATAGGTCGATAAGAAGGGTATTTATAAGGTTAGTGAATAGCTTTCCCATTCAAAAGAAGCAAAGTCCTACTAGGATTAGGAATCAGTGCTTGAATAGGAATTTTGCACTTCTGGAAGTTTTATGTCGATAGGTCCATATGGCCTTGTATGGTTTACTCCGTGCATATTTAGGCATGATTTTCTCACTAGTCCATGGGCTTTGGGCTAGGTTGGATTAGTCCATGTGGACATGGGTTTTGGCTTATCTATATAGACCTTGGGCTCATTGCATTAGGCTGGCTATAATGCAGACCTCATAGCATCAAGTTCGTGCAGACTTGTGCCGTATTGGTCTGTGTAGACTTGGGTTCCAAGTTGCTTGCCTTGTTGCTTGAGCCTATCTCTGGTTATCATCAAAGGCCTAAAAAGGTGAATGAATCCATACCACTGGGGCTTCACCCCCATACCCTCATTAGAATTAGTGTCGGGCTTCGGGTTTAGGCTTATCGACCAAAGACCTTTGCTACCGACATAAATTCTTATTTTTTATGCAATTCGGGTCACACCATAAGCTTTTGGGTCAAAGTTTGAATACATAAGAAAGTCCTTGACCAAAAATAGAGGTGTCTACATTTTCAATTTTTTAAACCATTTTAGGCACCAAGACAGTTGTTTGCCCAAATTTGAGTACTGTCTTATCGCAACAGACACTTCAGTAGTTTTATCCCATTATAATTGGCTCCCCTTATTCCTCTATTGTTTAAATTTTTTCTATTGTTGAACCCCTTTGAGTTCTTCTTCTTCTTAGCATACGCTTCTTTTAGATTAATGGCAATATCTTTGAGTAATTCCCAATCCTTAATCCCTTTAGCCTTTAACCCATCCTTCAGGTATGAAATAACATTCTTGATGAACATGTGGATATAATTTGATGTCTCTAGCTTTCTTCTCATTTTTAACACTCTAGATCTTCATCTTATTAAATACTCTATGAAGGTCTCATTAGGCTTTTGTTTAAGCAGTTTTTGGTCTTTCATCATAACATCTCTATGGGTGTTATAGTCATACTAGCTAATAAAAGCTTTAATGATATTTCCCTAATCTTTCTTAACCTTTTTCTCCAACTTATGGTACCAGTCAAATGCTCATCCTTGCAGTATAAGGCTAAAGTAAGCTATCTTTTATTTTTTGCTAAGCTCTGTGCCCTGTATGATTGTAACATAATGCTTAACATGGGCTTTTAGATTAGTCATCCCATTGAACTTGGGCAACTTTAGCATCTTAAATTTATAGTGTAGTAATTCCTCATATTCTAGCATAAGCTCATTCAGATCTAACCCCTTACCCATTGAGATGAGTTTAGCCATTGCTTTCATCTTCTCTTTTAATTTCTTCACAGTAGTATTTTTAACCTTTCAAGGTATGCCCTTCTTCTTAGCTTCATCATTAGATTCTTCATAAAAATTAAATTCTAGATTGAAGTATTCAGCTTTTCTAGATTTTTTACTTGAACCTTAACTTCCTTCTTCATGCCAATTCCCCTAGAAATAGTAGTAGCTCTTCCAGTAGGTGTAGCTATTATTGCCTCAACAGGTGGTGATGAACCAGAAGTAAGAGCAACCCTAGCAATTGCCTTTGAGATCATGGATATCATTATTCTTTTGAATTCTTTGAATTTTTGATCCATTCTAGCTTTAAAGTCCTGAGCAAAAAAACTACCTTCTCCTTGTCCTACCATATCCATTAGGTTATGAGTGGTAGGGATGATTTCTCTTTGAGTTATTCTTTTGTTTGACCTACATACCTAAGTGGCTCGAGGATCTATGATGGCTACAAAATAGAGGGTTAAAAGTGATGAATGAAATGCAAAGATGCATGAAATGTAAATGCATGTTAATGTGTACAACAACAAATGCAAGCAATAACCTTCCAACCTTATCACTTCCCGCATATAAGGTCAACGTGTTCTTTCCTAGCAGGGCTTATCTGTGGGATATTAGGGGCCTGAACAAATTCAAATAATGAATAATGGATAGCTGAACATTATTTCTTTTGTATTTAAAAGAATGCGTGCAAGATATTTGGGCTGCATATGTTAGATATGTTCAATCAAACCACAATGTGAGGTTTAGCCTATTCTAGTTAAAAAGCCCAATGGGTTCGATAGCATTTCAAGATGACTAAGCCATATTTTACATATATTGGCTCGTATAGCACACAATGCAACATTCAACCAAGGAACCTGAGGGAAGTTACTATTGGTCATTACTTGGGCTTATGGTTAGGTTGTATAAGTTATGGTCATCCAAGCATGGTCCCTCCATAATGGGCCTTTCTCATCATAAGCATATGACCAATTGGTTCACCATTTAATATACCTTATAAGTATAAGGCTTGGATTTGATGCCACCTCTAATAATCCCCCAAATTGAATGAAAATGGGTTCATGCTTCGAAATGACATCAGGGTAAAAAAGGGACACCTAAGTTATTTTAAGGATCTAGCATGTAATGTAGCTTTAAAAAAAGATATTATTATAAATGCAAAGCACAAAATTCCATATTAATTTGAGGTACTTTTAAAGCATGGTCTCATGGCATCTCCAGTGGAGTCGCCATTATTCGTGTCCTTTCCTTTCTGAGGCCGAACAAATTGAAACAACTAAATACTCAATCTAAATCTCACCTCTCAAGTCTCAAAAGATGAGTAGAAAATTAGAAGAATCCTAAGTCATTCCCATTCAATTAGCTTAGAAAGACCGAGTTGGGCATCACAAAGTAAGAGTCACCATCCAATTGGAGTTAGGAAATACCTTGTAGGGCCAAAACCAAAGTGGTTTGGAACCCTACTTTTATTTTTACCTCAAATTAATATGAAATTTCAAATTAAATTTATAATTTTATCCTTTTTCTCAAGCATGTTTCAAAACTGAAATAAATCATATAATCACATAAAATAATAAAACATGCATATTTTCAAAGAAAATGAAATTAAAGAATATCATACATCAAACCGGGTAATTGATTATTTTGAGAACTTTAGTTCTCGTATTCCAATTTTTAGAAAATATATTTTATTATTTGCGACTTCTATTAGAGAAAAATCAAAACCCATTTTATTAGGAAAAAACCAATTAATTAAGCATAAAACAATTTGGTTATTTTTTTAATAATGTGTAAAACATTTTCTACCTATTACAACAATCATGGAAAATATAGGAAAATAATGTGAATAAAATAAATTACGTGGTAATTACCTAAAATACATTCTAACCCAAAAAAATAAAAATTACATGAAAATTACCAAAAATATATTATAATCGAATAAAAATAAAATTATTTGAAATTACCTAAAATACAATCTAACTGAAAAATAATAAATAAATAAAAATAATTAGAAAGTAAAGAAAATAAAGAGAGAATAAAAATAATAAGGAATGAAAATAAAGGAATAATAAAGAGTTACTTCACTAGTTGTTTGATAAAGGGTAGAAAGAAAGATCAATTAACCTCCAAAAGATTAAACAACTTGCACAACAAAAAAAATGATATTAGTATGAAAAATGAATAGAATAATAAAAAGAATACAACACTAAATAAATAAAATACACAATATTAATAAAACACAAGTAATAAGTTATCACATCTAATTGATAGATGGACAAGAAAATAAAATATCATTGTCAACCTAACTAGTATATGGTAACAAATAAAATAAACAAAAAAGACACCATGTCTGACTAATAGACAGATGAAAAAGAAAAAAAAAAGATGTAGAATAATAAGAACATGTAACGCTCGTGGCTTAAGGCTCTGTAAACAGTGCCACAAGGTCCAAGAAGTGTGCCTAGGTTGTCAAGTCACTGGCACGTAGATCAAGGTAGTGGCATTGGTCATAAAAACTTTGAGAGGCCTTAAACTAATGAAAAACTTGAAATTTAAGAATTTAGCAAAACCAATAATTCATTTAATACAGTAAGGAATGCATCTATGCAATAAAAATTTTTCAAGCCAGGATTAACCCAGGATGTGCTCGGATGAACTTGAAAATAGTGGACCCTGAAGCTCAAAAATTCTACTGAGTCCATTAGTGAAAGAATTTTTGGATTATGAGGTCATTTGCAAATTCTTATAATTTTCGAGGTTGGCACACAAATTGAGGCAATAAAAAAACTGTCTTATCGATGGAATTTAGCCACAAAAATTTATGAGTAGGTAGAGGGGATTAGAATATGAATTTTAAAATAAATGGCATAATTTTTTAAGGTTTGAGAGAATTACTGTGAATTTCTAAAGTTTGCTAAAAAATCGAGATGGTTTTGGGATATTTGAGAAGTTTCCAGACAACCTTTGTCATGTCGAAGGGGTCCTCACACTATGATAAGTGTCTAAGGAGACTTGCCAAGTGGCAAAACACACTTGACAAATGGAATTCCACTTAAATGGAATGAAAAAAAATTTTCTTCCTCCCCTACTATTACCGACACTAAGAAGGAGTTTGAATGGGCATAACTCTTTTAATTCTTCACCAAAAATGGTGATTCTAGTTTCTAAATTCAGTTCTATCTATTAAGCACCATAAGGATAAGGAATTAGGCAAAAAGGGTTTCTCATTCTGGAGATAAAATTCATCAAAAATCATTAGTTTATACTACTTTTAACTGTGACCTATAGGTGAGTTCATGGCTGTTTCTTTTATATTTCTTACGATTTTTAGCTGCCATTTGGTGCTAGATCATGCCTAACACTTGTGTAATTGTGGATGTGAGGTGTTTGTGGCAATTGGATGGCAAAATGAAGTCTATGAAGTGGGAGGAAAGCTACTAAGGAAACTAGACAGCTTTGGGTTCTTATGGATTCAAGGGGGGAGGGGTGAATTTTGAGCATTTATATCATGCCATAAGACCTTTTAGAGGCTGGATAGGAACCTAGGAGGTGTGAGTATGTTTTTAAGCAATGGAAATTTAAAATTGAAGGGAAAAAATTGATGATTTAGTGAATTATGTATGTTGCTTGAGAAAATTATGAATTTAGGGCCTAATTTCTTTGTTGGTTATGGCTCACTTAAGGCACTGGAGTGGCTGTATATTAGAATTAATAAGGTTTAAAGATTAATTGGTATGTTTTAATGGGAATTAAGGTGTCTATGGCATGAAGATGTAATGACAAATATGCTTTTAGCATGCACCCAAAAGCTATGTTAGGCACAATGTGATTGTGCATGGTTTAATCCCTAAGCAAATGATGAGTAGGTAGCTTATAGTACATGATATACATGTGATATATGTGTGTGTGTGTGTGTAAATAATGTGATCATGCATAAGGAAGCAAGGGTATGGAAACTGGGATGAAAATATGTGACTTGGCTTATATGTTTTAACACTTGAAAATTGGCTTATGTAATGTGATTTATATTTGGGTTATTTAACCTATAAGGAACTTGATTTGTATGCCATCTTGTGAACTTAAAATCCTGGAAATTAGTTGGCCTAAAGTGGCATGAATTTTAAATAGGTTATAAGGCTTTTAAACATTTAAAACCATGTATATTAGCCCTTGATTTATATTGAAATAAGAAATTAGAAAATGACTTATAATGTGATGTCAAATGTGACTTGAAATTGAACTTAAATTCGTGCCTTAAGGGCTAGAGTTTGGATTTATGTTTGAATGGCATTTGTTCCTATGTTTGGCCTTGAATATGGCCTAGAATTGGGTTGGCTTCAGGCCTATGATTGTAAGAGATAAAATGATGAAAATAGAGTTGAAATTGGACTTAAAATGGTCCTAGAAATGAACTTTGAAGTTATTGTTGAAATAGCATGTAACTGTCTAGTGACCTCTACCTGAATTAGAAATGCCACTAGATAGGAAATGTGGAATTATGAAAAATAATAGCGTGATAAATTGAAACACATTGAAATATGAAACCATATATTATCAGAACTAAAAATATGTTTTGGGATTTTTCCCGGCATAACCAAAAAATGGCTAGAATAGACTGAGATAAAAATAAACTGTGTTAAAAATTATAACTCACTATTATTAAAGCTTAAATAGCATTAAAGCACTATTGGTCAGTAAATGAACTTAAAATGAGTTATTTGGCCCATTAGTTAGACGCCCACTGGATGGGTTGACCGGTCAACTTAAGCTATTAGTAGCTACTAGTTGGTTGATGCTCAGGCAACGATACTCATTGTGGCTGGAGAGGCTTACATGCTGATCTCCATTATGTCACACAGTTGTGGAGATGGTTTATAGCTAGGGAGGCCTACAGACTGATCTCCATTATGTCACATTCCTGATAATGATTATTTGTGGATGGGGAGGCCTACAGGCTAATCTCTATTATGTCACACAGTCTGATGTTAATTATTTATGGATAGAGAGGCTACATGCTAATCTCCATGATGTCACACATGCTAGTGTAGCGGCTGAGTTCTAGAATGGGGACCACTGCACTAGTTCATTCCCTCTAAGTCCAACGTTTGTAAGTGTCATCTTTCTAGTTGGGCTAGTGATTTGAATTAAGTGAATAATCAGTATGGTTATAGGAATAAAATTAAGCATATTTGGATTATATTTTCTAAGTAATTAATGAAATATAGACTTAGGGACATTTTGGTAATTTTACACATATGTTATTAAATGAATTGATTAATGTAAAATATGCATGCTATGAATATTAATAACTATTCTAAATAATTTTTGTGAGTTAAAAAGGTTATTTCATGACATATAAATTCCTTAGGGGTATTTTAGTAATTTGGAACTATATTATATAATTGAATCAAAAGACTTGGCAAAATCAATAATTAGACTACACATGTATGAAAAGATATGATGCCATGATTTAAATGCTTTAAGTTCACCACTGAGTATCTCGTATACTCAACGTACCTATTTCGGTGTATAGGTAATTACGAGTAGAATCCTATCTCATGAAGCATGCAGATAAAAAGTTTTAAGGATACCTTTTGAAGGCATATAGAGGAAATGTTGTACAGTTTTGTTATCCATGTACCTAGGTGGGAAATGGATAGAAAATATTTATTCAAGTTCTATAAATGTAATGTATATAAGTATGTATAAACTACGAACATGAATAGAGAGGTACTATATGTTTTGTGAATGCATGTTTAAAGATGATGCCTGTTGATGATGTGAGCCTGAGGCTCTATATATGTGTATATTTTTCTGTGGCCTGAGGCCTGTGATTACTTTGTGATAGTTATTGATGTTAGGTTGATAACGGGGGACCAGATGGGTCCAAGAGTTACGAAATAATTATAGAAGTGATTAAATAGGTTTTAAAATTTTTAGATAGGGACCCAAACAACCGTTATGTTGTCGAAATTTTGAAAATTTTGGAATGACTCGTAATTACATGAAATTGACATCATTAGTATAAATACAACTTAAATGAGTTATAGGAACAAAGAGTAAGTGAATTTGGAAACAAAGTAAGCTAAACTAATATAAAATAATGGAAGTTAGACGAATGGCACTAGTGGTCAATATTAGGATAGGTGACCTTGGAGTGTGTGCATCACTTATGGGGTTTCTTAGGGAATCTAGTAGGGGGTGTCACATTTAGTGGTATCAAAGCCTAGGTTTAGTGTTCCTCGGTAGAGTACATGGATATTAAATGTTTAAGTTCTCGATTCCTCTGAACTGTTACACTGTCTGAGGTTGATAAGTTATTCTTTTGTAGAAAGTGTATGGCTGATTAGGCACCTGAAAGAGGGCTTGAAGAGGTGGCTAGTTTTTCACCAACTACAATTTAAGGGGCATACAATGCATCTGTACTTAAATCCAATGATGCTGCACAATAGTCCCAACCACCAATGCTTGGTCAACAGCGGGCTAAAGCATTACCTGCCTTATTATAATAGATAGTAAATTTGCTCTGACAAATTTTTATTACTGCTGCTCCACCTCCACCTCCACCTTCTCTAGCTCCAATACCACCTCTACCATTAGCTTCTCCACAAAAGACTCCTTTAAAGAGGTTGAGGAAGATAGGAGCTGCTGACTTCTTAGGGAGGAGGGAGGATGATGCTACCAGAGCTGAATACTGGCTAGACAGGACCTTTAGAGTTTTGTAGCAGTTAAATTGTATTGAGGTTGAGAATCTGCAGTGTGCTACTTATCTTTTGCAGAAAGAAGCTCACAGCTAGTGGAACACTACCAAGAGAAGAAAAACACTAGTAGAGTTGACCAAAGAATTTTTCCTTAAGGAGTTTAGGAAGAGATACATACCTAACTCCTATGAAGATAAAAAGAGACAAAAATTCCTAGATCTGAAGCAAGGAAGGAGAATAGTATCAGAATATGAAAAGGATTTTACTAGACTCTTGAAGTATGCTAAGGAATTTATTCCTAATGAGGAGGAGAAATGCAAGAGATTTTTGGTAAGACTGAATATGGAGCTGAGGATGCAAATAGCCAATACTAGAGAGAGAGATTTTGCTATATTAGTATCAGCAGCATACGACATGGAAGAAATGGTACAGGAAAAGAGGGACTTCTCCTAGAGAAAGAGGCAATTTACTGTGGGACAGTCTAGTATAGTATCAGGAGATAGGAAAAAGAGGAGAGAGGGTCAGTCACAAGCACAGTCCTAACATAGGTCTCAGTATCAGACAGGATATCAGGGGTTGAGATAGGCACAGACCCAGAGGTTGAAACAAACTTCAACTGTTAGACCTCAATTGCCTCATCAGGTTGGTAGTACTTTGAGTATAGGGAGCAACAGGAATGGACCTCCCTGTTGACACTTCACCTTTGACTATGATGATAGTTGGAGATAAACTCTTAAGCATAGCACAAAGTCATCAAGATATAGGTCCACACGGACCTACTAAACCATGTTCGCACAGACTAACTACTTAAGCAGGTTAAGATCTAGCCCATGAAGCTCACGGACCAGCATACCAAAAAGCTTAGTTCATACAGATCAGTACGGATAAGTCGACATGGACTTGCCGATGAAAAAAGCACTCTAGAGAAGAATTCTACCTATCAGTCCAAAAGCCAGAATCCCATTAGGATTGGGACTTCCTTCTGGATGAAAATAGGAAAACCTAAAGAGACTAAGTATATATACTTCTCTACATCAATAAAGAAGAAGGGGTTAAAAAATTATAACTTGGAACATATATTCAAATGACAGAAGGCATCTAAGAGGTTGGAGAGTTTGAACTAAGAGCAACTCAAATCACCTTTACTTGAACCTTAAGAATTTTGTGCTATTGTTTGAAGAGATTTCTTGTTCAGGTAATATCTGAGGTTTATTGCATGTTTCTTGATATCTTGTAGGCCTATGATCTTTAAAATTGATGTATAAGTGAGATGGTACTTTGTTATCCCCACTTCTATTCATAATGAGTAGGCCATTATAGAAACACATATGATGTAAAATTAATTCTTATAGCCAATGTTAAGTATGTTGCATGATATTAATAATCATCCCATGAATCTAATCATATATGTGATTAGGTTTGCATGGACTTAGTTCCTTTAGGCACAAGTATGATAGGTTAATCCGCACAGCCTTCTTTCCTTCATGTGAATATGACAAATAGGTACGCATGGACCCATATCCAGTAAACATGATTTTGTATTTTAAGTACTTTGTTATATGTTAGTTGATAGATGTGAATCAATATACTCATATGTTAATATTGAAGGCATGTAATTATGTGCATGGGATTGAAAGGTAGTCCACACGGACTCCCTATCACAAGGCCTATACGTCCGCACGGACCTATAAGGGATGAATTGCATGATGATTTTCAGAGTACATTATGTTCATATAACTAATTGTTCTAGATCTACATGCCCTTAAATATGTTCATAGCTTGTTTATTATATGTCAATATTTATATAAACTTGATTTAACTCTGTTTAATTTTGTCATTCTCTGAGTTATTGACTAGATTCCTTTATTGGATCGAAAATTGGGACGGACTTGACCCATCCTTGGAGATGGTCCACACGGACTAAGATTAGACCTTCAGAGCGTTCGCACGGACCAAGCGACATAAAGGCGGGACTATTTTAGCATTATGATTTGTCTCCTTTGGTTTTGTACTATTTACACTTTATTGCTTATTTTGGGGTTGTAATAGCTAGTAAACAACTTGTTTTGCATTCTAAAATCTAAATCTCACATTAAATGATTTTATACATAATTAATCAGAGATTTCTAATAAAATGGATTTATGTTTCCTTAATAAAAAGTCACAATAATAAATGTATTTCAATAAAGGCCAATCTCCTAGAAATGGGAGTTGGGCAACTGCCGCTAATTCCTATGGAATTATGGGTAGTTGTCAGGTTAATTAATAAATAGTGTACATCCTATTTTTTGGATGTGCATATGTTTGTATTATATTTTGTAAATATTGCAATTTACTTCCTTATATGAAAAAGTGATACAATTTAAATTAAGAATAGTGCAGTTTGATTGATAAAGGACTAATAAATGTTACAATATATATGGATAACATATTATAAGGGCATAAATAAGAACTAAAATTCCGAACCTTTTTGGTATAGAAGATCAGGGGCCCTAGTGTAAAGGCTAGGTGGCGACTCTACTAACTACTCTCATCCCTAGTAAAACATCATAAATCTCTACAGTGGCGACTCCACTAGGGACGAGAAATTTTAATGTGAAAGTGCCCAAATAATATGTCGTCCAAATATTCTAATTTTTATCAGTGTTATGCATTACACTTCTTATAAACTGTGTCCCTTTTACCTTAGATGGTGTTGTGAACCATGAATCCATTTTTCATTCAAGAATAGAGAAGTGCTAACACATCCATCACTCACAAGCTCATACCTTTGGGTATATGAAAAAGTGAACTAATCAGTCACTATTATCCTTAATTGGAAAGACCCGTTAGGAGAAACCTCTACTTGTGGGAGTTGATAAGCCTTTTGACCAAACCATGAGCCCATACAGTCAAGCTTATCAACTTCCCCTAGGTTGTATAACCATAAATGTGTGCGATTGCATTTATGATTGCTATATGGACGTATTACATTTAGCCTTATTTGAAGTGGGGGGTAAGCCCATTATGCCTTTTTGTCTGGGATGGGCCCACCCTAACCATTTTCGCTTATGTTTTAAATATGAGAGGTTATTGGGCCTAATTAAGCCCATGTTCAAACCTATGCATCCCCTAATGATGATTAGGTAAGCCCACCTAGGAAGAATGACTAAGACCACGAGTGTGGGAGTAATAAGGTTGGAAGGACTATTACATGTGTTTGTCTTTTGCTGCATCATGAACATGCATTTGCATATTATGCATCATTCACATCTCACCTCTTATACTATATATGCATTACGTCTAACCCTTTTTTCTTGTTCAGTCACCATTGATCCTTCACTTACTGCTCAGTAGAAGAGAGTAGGCAAACGCCTTAGTAGAATTAGCACAGAAGCACCTATAAACCTAAGCGAGGAACCATGTCTTCCGACGAGTACATGACTAAGGCTATGTTCATAGAAGCAATGGCTGAGATGGAAAGGAGAATAATGGTACTGGTTACCAATGTTCTATCCCATGTGCAGAATCCATA
>CANXYI010551239.1:0-10746 GCA_948208565.1 Hura crepitans | reverse complement strand
ACGATACAGAACTCCTTTATGGAAGTATAAAGTTGAGAAAAGTAAATTTTTGGTATAGAGGTGATCAGAAATGTGGAGGAAAAAGTGAAAGTGGTCAGAGACAGATTGAAAGCCACTATGACAAACATTGAAGTACAATTTGATTTAATATGTGAAAAGGAACCAGTCTAGGTTTTTACTTATGAAGTGAGCAGTTGAGAAATAATTCCATACCATAGGTTAAGGTACTAAGGAGACACCATAACACTGGAAAGGATATATGGGGGGGCTTGAGAAATAGACGAAGGCATAATATTCGCATCTTTCTACTTCAAGAAATTTTATGGGTGAAATTTTTGTAAGAGGGAAAGAACTGTAATGCTCGAGTTTTGAGGCTCTATGAATAGTGCCACTAGATTTGAGAAGTGTGCCCAGGTGCAGGGTCACTTGTATGAGAATCGAGGCAATGGCACTAGTCATGAAACTTCGAGGGGCTTTAAACTAATGAAAAAGGCAAAATTTACAAATTTAGCAGAACAAATAATTTATTTCAGATTGTAGGCTACCTCTCTATGTAATAAAATTTTTTCAAGCCAAGATTGATGCAAGATATGCCTAAAAGGACCCAAAAATCTTAGACCCTGAAGCTTAAAAATTCCATTGAGTCTATTGGTGAAAGAAATTTTGAATTTCGAGATCATTTGAAAATTTTCATAATTTTGGAGGTTGGCACACAAATATAGGTAGTCAAAAAACTATACTATCGATGAAATTTGGCCGCAAAAATTTACAAGCATGTAGAGGGGATTAAAATATAAATTTTAAAACAAATGGTGTAATTTCTTAAGGTCAATGTAAATTTTAGTGAATTTTTAAAGTTTTACCAAAAAATTAAGTCGTTTCGAGGTGGTTCGGGTAGTTATGGGACTTACTTATACCAAGCCAGCTGGCTTACGACCCATGACATATGGTAATTTGTTTTGACAAGAGGAAAAATCCAATCACAAAAAAGGAAATATTTCCTTCCTATTGGCTATTAGAACCGATGCCAGCCTTGGGGAAGAACTCTATTTTTATCATCTTCTTTAACCTTTTACAAAAGATTAACACCACTAAAATTTTCTCCTATGTGTTACATAATTTATTAAAAAAGAACAGAGGCAACAGGAGCTCTCATGAATTAATTAAAAATTAGTGAAATTCCAATGGTTAAAAATAGTCCAACAAGTGTGTAAGGTGAGTTCTCATGTCTTCTCCTTAAATTTTCTTGGTTGTTCTTGGCTAGAAATAGATGTTTCAGGAGCCTAACATCCAAGAGTATATGTTTGAATGGCTTTTGAGGGGAATTAAGGCACAAAATGGACTAAAGAGAAAGGAAGAAGCTACAGTGGGGGCTGAAAATGAAGGCTTGAAGGCTTTGGAATGGTGGCTGTTTCTTTCTCTTATATTTAAAGGTATATGGACTCCAATATTTACTTAATGCCACTTCATTTTCATGGACTAAAGTTGAGAACTGAGTAGGGCAAAGTTAGTTAGATTGCTTGTAGGATGTAAGTAAATTAAAGGGAATGTTGTACATAATTTGACTATAAAATGAATGAGTGTCCCCTTGTGTTAATTTAATGAAATGACATAGAAATGGTACTTAAAGTCTATTTGGTTCATAGTTAGCCTAAGGGTTACTAAAGGTATGGTATGGAAATATGGTGATTTGGCATGTTTAGGGTGGAAGTTATGAATATTTGAGAGTATTGGCATATGATTAGGGGCAAACAATAGTGGTTAAAGCATAGATAATGTGTATGTGTGTAGTAAATGATGTATGACATAATAGCATGGTGTGAAACAAAGATTAATTGACATATAAGTATATGGAAACTTTAATGGAGCTAAAGCATGTGCTTGGAGTAAGTGATTCCAAGTGGTATGAAAAGGCAAGTGTATGTGCTTATAGTGTCATGATATAGCTTTGATATTGGCTTAATGGTGATACATGTATGTAGATATGTGATCAAACTTGAATGTGGTGTAATTAGGCCTATATTTTGTAAATAATGATAACTTGGTATGTAATTAGTTTGACTAGTATGTGTATGAATGTGTATTAAACTTTGGCTGAGACATGTATATGTTTAAACTTCTTTTAAGTGGCATGAAAGTGGAATTATGTTTGTGTGAATACTTTTAGGTAATGTATGAATGGTTAAATGTATGATGACCAGTAGATAAATGCATAATAATGAACTTTGATAAAAGGGTAATACTTAGACATGAGCTTGAATAAAATAACATAAAAGTTGGCTTAAAGTGAACCTCTAATAGAAAACTAAAATGGACCTAAAATGTGCCATAATTGGCAAGGTGTGATTTGAATAAGTATGTAAGATGTGTGTGGCTTAACATAAGTGTTTGACATGAAGTTTAAAAATGCAAAGAAAATGCTAAGAAATGAAATTGAAAATAACTTGAAAAGTGGTTGTAATGTACCTATAAAATGTGCCTTAAAGGCTATGGATTCTAAGTGAATAGTGTGCTTATAATTATGCCTATCAATGCTATATTATGTGATTATGTAATGTGGCTTTGATTTTTATGTTTTGGCCTTAAGAATGGCCTAGTGATTATGTGGCTTAGGACCTATGAACTTTTTGTAAATAGTGGTGAAATCTACACTGAAAAATGATAAGAAATGAACTTAAAAAGGGTTGTTAAAACTTTACATAATGACCTATAACTATCCAATTTTACCTTTATCTGAATCAAAAATACAACTAGATAGGAAATGGCAACTAATTATGAAATATTTATGGAACAAAGTCAATCATAATATACCATAATTATTTGTAATTATAATCTTTAAAAATACTTTTGAGAAATTACCTAGTACAACCTAATTATGACTATACCAAACCGGGTTAAAATTTAACTTTGCTATAAAATTTATCTCTTTATTTACTTAATAATATTATAATAAGTCAATCAATAAAGAAATAAACATAAATTGAGTTGCATGACCCATTAGTTAGATACCCACTAGATGGGTTGACTAGTCAACTTAGGGGTTTTAATAGTTGCTACACTGTCTACATTTTAGAAATGGCTGGTATAGCAGCCTAGGTCAAGGGGGCTACTGTACTAGTCCGTTGGATAAACAATTCTCTACCTTGCTACTTGATGCTCGTTACTTAATTTTGCTGGTGCCATGAGGTAGGTCACAGAGGGCTACTGCACTAGTCTATTGGATAAACCAATCTACTAGGCAAACCTCGATATGCCATCAATGACCTTTAAAGTAGGACTGATATAGCGACTAAGATCTCAAAAAGCCACTATACTAGTTTGTTATATAGACCAGTCTGCTAGGCAGACCCCACCTTATTATTTGCACCTTGGGTGCTATAACTTAATCAAACCGGTGCAATGGTCAGGGTCAAGAATATGCATCACTGCATTATTTTTATTCCCTCTAGGTCTAGTGTATGTCAGTGTCATCTTCCTAGTTGGGCTAGATAAATTAATAAAAGAAACAATATATGAACTAAATCAGACGTAATAAGCATTAAAATGCATATGTAGGCATAATTATTTGAATAATACTGCAGAATGTGCACCTAGGGGTAGTTTAGGTAATTTTACATGTGCATTACTCATTGGCTTGATTAGTAAAAATTATGTATGATATCTTTAATAATGATTTAAAACTATGATTTGCTTCGTTTAAAATTATTAAATAAATGACTTATTGACCTAAACGGGTTGAGGGTAATTTGGTAATTTGGCATACATAACATGTACAATCCTGATAAATTAAAGAACTTGAATAATATATCTAGAAATGGCCTAGATTCATAATCTAGCTGAGTTTTAAATGACCACATAAGCTATAATTGGTTATGGATAAAAGTAGGAGTATTTTGGTCTTTTTGGTAGAAATGGTTAATCATTAGTTCAGTAACTTGTGTTAAACAATATTGTCACTGATAATTGCAAATATCCCTAAGATATAAAATTTTAAGATATTATTCGACTAATGATTAGTAAGTATACAAGAAGGCTATCTTAATTGAGGATATCATAACCTAGCTAAATAAATGAATATTACTATTATAGAAGTGCATTATAATTTATATGACATGACTTAAATGCTTGAGTTCACCATTATTTATTATATACTAAGCATACCAATTTTGGTGTATAAGTAATCAGAACCTACAGATAACCTCAAAGTGCATGCAGTTAAGGTTCAGAGGATAGGTGAGTAATGTTGTTACATGTTTAGTGTATAGTTTCCACTCATGTACATAAGTGGGGAATGGGTGCTATATAAGAGGTTCTGTCCATGTCATCAATAGTGTTTTGTAATAATTTTCCAATAGGATATCTTAAACATACAATTGCTCTTATTAAATGATATGGGTTATGAGCATGAGGCTCTATATGTGTGATTATTTGATTATGGCCTGAGGCCTATATGGATGGGTTGATTGAATGTTGATGTTAAATTGATAGATGAGGGACTTGAAGGGTCCAAGTGATGGAATTTGAGACTTTAAAGTGCTTTACAGGTGTTTTAAAATTTTGGTTAAAGACCCAGACATCCATTTTGCTGCTGAATTTTAGGAAATACCTAATCAACCTACAATTGGCCAAAATTGGCATGATTAATATGGTATGACCCTAAATAATGGGTAAGATCAAACAAGAATGAATTTAGAGTCAGACAAAATTAAATATTATAGAATGAGTAAAAGTTAAATGAATGAGCATTGGAGAAATATCAAGATGGGTGACCTAACAGGAAGTGCACCACTTATTGGGTTTCTTCAAAAATCTAATAAGGGGTGTTACATCTATGACGTATTTCATGTCTCAATGTTAAGGATATATAGATCTAACCCTTCACATGTGATACCTACTAAGGAGATCCATGTATAGCTAAATCTAACCTATGAAAAAGAACATGTGCAGATACTCACTAGAGAAGTCAATGAGCTAAGGAACAAGTTTGTACCACTAGTAAAAGTGTTATAAAGGCCCCATAAAATTGAACAAGCTACATGGGAAACTAAAGAGCAAATGATGGCTCAGTACCCACATCTCTTTTCGTCAGGTAAATTTTAAGGATGAAATTTCTTAAAAAGGGAAGAATTGTAGCACCTGAGAAATAAAAATTTATGAACATTACTTTTTGAGGTATAAATAGTGTCTCCTAGGGACCCAGGGAACCCTATGGTGGTAAAGGGGGAAATACTAGTAATAAAACTTTGATAGGCCTGAAAATGATGAAAACAAAATAGTTAAAACTTTTAATAGAACCAATATATCATTTTAGGCTAAGAACTGGTGAATAGTGACCTTATTTGGCACTGTGCCGAGACAGTCTAAGGATGTGTTTAGATGGACCTAAAAATGGCATACCCTATAGCTCAAAAATTTCAAAGCATCTAATGGTGAAAGAATTTTATATTTTTTAGGTCATTTGATATTTGTTAAGAATTTCTTAATTATGCGAATGAACAGTTGTCATAGTTTCCTTTGAAATTTTGACTCGAGATTTTAGAGGTTGCGTAATGGGCACTATTAAGAATTTTTGGCACTAAAAGTATGAATTTTAGAGGTCTAGAACTATTATTTTGAATTTTTTAAGCTTAAAATAAAAATTAGATTAAAACGGACCGTTGGATCGACATGTGGTGCAATCCAGGCCATCCAAGTATCTAATATAAAAGGGATGACATATGTAGGGTGGCCACATATGCTAACCGATTTTCTTTCCCTTTCTCCCCTATATTAGCTGATTCCATTTCAAGCCCTCTCTCTCTCTTTTTGTTTTTCCCTCCCATAATATTAAGCTAAATCCACCAAAATTTATATCAATCCTTGCCTATATAATCTCTTAAAACTCCTCTTTTGACAAAATTCAAAGAAAGTGTCTAATTTGGGAGATATTAGAACTTAATGAATAACATTGAAAGTGAGTAGAAGTGCATTTCTCTCAATTTTTATTTTTGGTTTAGGTCATCCTAAGTAAGCCATGATTAGCTGTATAAATAGTTTTTGATATGGAGTTATGTCAAAATTTTTAAAATTTTTCAAAACCCTAAATGGTGCATGTTTGTAAGAAAAGAGAAGGATACTAAAGAAGAGAAGCCAAGCAAGTATTAAAGAGGTGGAATATAGGATTTTGAAGCCTTAGGTATGTTAATTTAATGTAAAATAAGTTGCTAGATGTGTTGTGCTGATGTGTGCATGTAAAAGCATGTATGGAAATGGTTTGTTGCATATATGTGTATGTAAATGCATGAAATGAGTATGTAAGTATGCTAAGTGTAGCATATGATGCATGAATGTGTGGAGATTGGATGAAATATGAATGCGATGTTGTGTGTGCATGTATGGCCAAAAGGTAGGCACATAAGGAATGTGTGTGTACATGTGTAATCGATATGGAAATGTGATGTAATTAGGCTAAAAATGAAAATAAAGTATATGTGTGAAGTGAAACTAGTAAAAAATAATTTATAGATGCTTTGACAAGGGAATGGCCATGAGTGTGTATTGGTCTTAAGGTGTATATATGCATGTGTGAAAGAGAAGGTTAATGGCAACTAATATAAAACATTATATTGTTATGTAATTTGAAAAGGATTAAGTAGAATAATGTGATTGAATGAAATGCTAAGTGTAATGGTAATGGAACATTATATCTATGTAAGTAGACTTGCTATAACTTCACTTGAATGCATGAGAATAACTGCATGGAATTATGGGACAATGAGAATGGACTAAATGAATAGTGCTATAGTGGCAACGTGCCTTGAATGTTGGTTATGTGATAATGGAAATGTACATGTAAATGGCATGAATGTATGTCAAATGACTTATAATGAGAAGGGAAAATGTCAATTAGTACTTGCCCATATCAGTTAGACACCCACTGGATAGGTTGATTAGTCAACTAGGGAATTAGCAGCTTCTAGGGTTATTGGTCCATGTGGGTTATTGCCTATGTTTGTGATATGGCGGGTGCAACCGCTGAGGTTTTACTAGTGAACCCTACACACTTAGGTATTGAGAGGACCACATAGACTAATCTTTTCTATCTATTATCATGGGGGAACTCTGCATGGATGAACTCCAGCCATCCTAGGTATTGGGAGGTTTACATGGACTAATCTTTGCTTACTAGAATTATAAAGGATTTGATAGGTCCTACGGGACTAATCCTTACCATCCACCTGAGCATGATTGATATTTGGGATTTGGGAGGTCTTTCAAGGTTGATCCCTACGATCCCTACTATTAGGAGATCTATCAAGGCTAATCCTTGCCACTCCGATTTGGGAGGTTCTCACGACCTGACCCCTACTATCGGGTGGAAATGAGTAGGTACAGCTATCGAGGTCCAAAATATGGGCCACTACACAACTTAAATCCCATTCTTCAGTGCCTTAAAGTGTAGTCTCTCTAGTATGGGCCTAAATAGAAATAAAAGGCATAAAGACAAATATGATAGACAAACTATGCATTTTTAATTAGAACAAAGAGAATATAAAATGATGTGTAACTAATCTAAGTAATAGGACAGTATTGAACTAGATTTGAAATGAGTTAATTCATATATAAATGAGATTATATGTATTGAATATGCTTAATGGGAAAAGAGTTGTATTATGTGTGTTGTATATCTGCATGATGCAATTTATACTATATAAAATTCACCACGAAGTGTATACTCAATGTGTTAGTGTTCTGATGCACAAATAGAAGATATTAGAGTGTTGTCCAGACTCAAGATTGTAGTGTAGTAGTTCAATCCCTTGGCCATATTTTCTATATTCCTTCTTAAATTTTAATAGTAGAGGGCACTCATATATGTATAGAGTTTAGGGCCCAGTCATGTAAATAGTTAAGGATTATGTTTTGTCACATTTTGGTTTATAAATGATAACATAGGTGTGATGTATATATGATGATATATTATGCATGCTTGATGTTTACTGTGATATGGGTCTGAAACCCTTATGTGTGTATGTATGATTGATTTATGTTGACCTGAGTTTTAGGGGACCAAAGGGGTCCAGGAGACGGGAGATGATTGAGAAAGATTATAGAAGTGCATTTTTACAAGTTAAAAATTTTTGTTTTTCGCCTGGGTAGTCATTATGCTGCAAAAATTTATGTAAATAGTGAAACTCCTAACTAAAATGGTTTTCTCAGTTAACTATAGTTATAAGCAATATAATATAAGTAGACGACATAAAGCTACCATGAGCCACGTAACCAGGGTGCTAGTCAGTAAAAGTTAAAATGAAAGGTAGAGTGAGGTAGAATAAGGATGGGTAACTAAACGTGAAGGTAGCATCTATTGTAGCACCCTTACTCGATTCCCAAAGAAACTTGATAAGAATGCTACTTCATATCGGTCACCCATCGTATTCCTTCTCTAACCTTTATTCATTTAACACTTATGACTTGACTAAACCTAATCATATATCTTGGATATTTATCTATTATTACTCATTGTTATCCTAATATTAGATGTATTACCCTGATAAAAATAGTTTATACAGTTGAAAAACAATTTTTTGAAAGATCGGGTAGCATAACAGCTACTCGAGTTAAAAACCAAAATTTTTTTCCTATAGAAAAACACTTTTAAGAATCATTATATACCATCCAACCACAATCTAGAACCATCTGGTCGTCCCAATCAACAATCATAGCACACATCAGTTAGTAACCTTGGGTCTCAGACCCACAATATACAGAAGCATTCATATATGCATTTCAGCATTTATATATACATCAACATATATTAAGTTAATACATGCCAGTTATCATTTATAGATTATATGTTGTCATAAAAATATTCATAGTCTATTATGTTCCCAAACCCTCTACATCTATACATGAGTGCTTAAATTCTCTAAGATAAAAATAGATAGAAAATGTACCAAAAAAATGTTATTTCCTAGTAACACAAAAGCTTGAGGTTGTACAACTATAATATTTACAACCTGCACATCGAAATGCCGATACGCTGAGTATAAACTCTTTGGTGAATTTGATATAATATATGCATGTACAACACTCAGTCATGTAATAGGCACATATACACATTGCACACAATGATATCAAACAATATTATTTACTTCTTTTCTCTGTAACTAGATTTAATAATCAGTAGTGCAATTTTGTGTCCTAATTATTCTAATTGATCATCATTATCTTCCTTTTTATTCATTTATCCGTTCAAGGCCCATACTAAAAGACTACATTACAGACACTAGACAATGGAATACAAGTTATGTAGTGGCCTATATTTTGGACGTTGATAGTTGCACCTACCCAACTCACTGAATAGCGAGGATTAGTTTTGTAAAACCTCCCAAATTAGTGTGGTGGGGATCAGTCTAGCAAGGACCTCTCAACATATAATCATCAATAGTATAAAGGTGGATAGTAGGGATTAGTCTAGTGGGACCTCCCAAATCTATAATGATGAGTAACAGGGATCAGTCCCATGGGACCCTTCCAAAACCTAATGTGTAGGGCTTAATATCATAACCTCGGAGGCTACACCCGCCATTATAAATAAATAAACAAGTACTAGTTTAGAAGGACCAAACCTAGTAGCTACTTTATTCCCTAGTTGACCGATCAACCTATCCAGTGGGTGTTTAACTAATATCGGCCATTATTTGAGTACTAATTTAATCATTTAGTTATAGTTCATTTGTCGAGCTTACGAATCATTTTACTGTACATTTGTTCATTTTTATGGCTAGCATTCTCATTACAATTTTTACATAATTTTCACAACCATTTTTCCACTTCATAATTATGCATATTCTTTTATCAATTCCTCTCCAATACATTTCTCCATCTCTTTAGTAAAATATCATTTCTACATATATACATGCTTGTCATTTTTCATCAACTCTTTATGCCATTTTATGTATTTACATCAATCATTTCGCATGTCATCATATTTACATATCTCATGTCTATTTTTACTTCAAAATCAAGCCATTAATTCACTTATTATACAAAGTACACTCACACATGGCACCAAGACACCATTCGGCCAACACAAGTGCACACACATTCACATTGATTCCTTTCCATTTCAACACATTTTTAGGCTTCTCATAATGCATTAACCACATTCATTAAACATGTTACATTATTACACATACTTACACACTTATTACCCAATTACACACATTTTTCATGCAATTTAGGGCACACAAATGCACACACATACATTTATGTCAAATTCACATACCTATAAATGATTAAACACCCTTGCCCACCACTTCATTCCTTGGAATTGCCTTGTTCCTTCACCTATCTTCCTTTTCCTAAACATACACAATTTTCACTTTTAGAAAAATCTTGTACAACTCCAAATTAAATTCTATCAATATGGTTAATCTTAGAATACTTCATACTACCTAGAAATAAAATAAAAATTGTGTTATGAACACTTACACCAAAAAGTGACACTATTCATAAAGTGTTAATAACTTTCTTCTAAGGTTTTATTTCTAAATTTTACCACTTGAAATGGATTCCTTGGATCATGGAAGTAAATTTTCATTGTGGTTTAGCATAATTGGATAAAAATGAGTGAGTTACAGAAGAAAAAAGGAAGGAGAGCAAAAGGGAGAATGGTGTCGACCAAAGAGGAGTGGATAGGGAGAAGAGTGGTTTAGCACATGTGGCACCCCCACATGTGCTAGGCAATTTATATCAAGTGGG
>CANXYI010551209.1:0-14943 GCA_948208565.1 Hura crepitans | reverse complement strand
GTTTTACTGTTTATCTCATTTTTCTCCTTATTTGATGGAAATAGTTAGGTTTTACAGTGTATTATTCTTAGATTTTAGACAAATTAATTATATAGATCTATTATACTGTGACATTTAAGATCTGTAGAACATGTATAAATTTAACACATCAACATTTAGGAGAATTTAATCACTGCTGACTTACTCCATGCACTATAAGAATCAGATCTGACTCCTATAATACATATAGAGATAGATCTCCCATACAAATAAATGTACAAGCTGACTCCTTTGAGTGAGTGAAATCATTACTGACTTCAGCTCACCCAAGTGGAAATCATAGAAAATGAAGTCAGGAAAGAGAGTTTCTTTTGCTTTCTCTGCTGATTTTTTGTGACTTTTCCTTTGCTGTTGCTTTTCCTTTTTACTGGCTTCCTTTTTCTGCTACTTCTTCTTACTCTCATTTCCTTTCCTGCTTGCTCTTCTTTCTATTTCTTTCTCTTTTCAGTTTTTTCTCTCTGTATTAATTTTTTTCTTACAGCTCTCTTTTTCTCAACCTTTTTTTAGCCTCTTCTTTGTATCTCTCTACAGATCTCTCCTCATTTCAGATATGTCCCCCCCTTTTCTACTGCAGTTTTGGGCTTTTATAAACTTCTGCTGTGGCAATTCTATAATTTTATGAACAGTAACTTAACTGTATATTTACTGTGTATTATAGATATTTTTTGCAGATGTTGGACTGGGCTGGATTAAAGATTGGGCTGCAAACTGGGCTACTGTAGTGGGCTGCTGGGCTACAAACTGCTGGGCTTGTGCTTGGCCCAGCAGTCTTTTCTTTATTATTAATTTTTTTATTTTTTAATTTTGGATTATATTATTTTTTTTGAAATTTTATTGTAATTAATTTGATTTTTAATATATTATTTAGTTTTGTAATATTCATTAATTAATTTAATTTGTAATTTAATTTTTTTGTTGTAATTTATTTTATTTTTCCATTTTTTTTGTGTTTGTAATTTTTGTAATTAATTTTTATTACTTAGTTTATTGTAATTAATTTGGATTTTTAGTTTAAGTTGTAATTATTTTAATTCATATTCTAGTAATTATTTTAGTTGATTTTTGTTTTGTAATTATTTTTATTATTCTAATTAGTAATTATTTATTCCCCTTTTAATTAGTGATTAAATATATTACTTCTCCATAACCTATGCATATAGAAGATCATATGACCTGATAATGTATTTATACTAATAGTTAATAATTATTATACATTGAATTAGCTTACATCCCATAACAATAATTATTAATTAGTATCATGCAACTCTATATACCTACTATTTCATTATAAAATGTGCTTATTAAGGCCCGGACGAAAATGGGTATCTACAGACTATATCAAATAAGATGCTTAAAATGATTCATTCATAAGGACTTAAATCCTTATAAGAAGAAGTCCAAGTAGACTATGCTTAAATAACATAATGTTAAATACAATTATAACTATTTTTGTAAGTGACACAAACATAAGCATAGTGATGTCTAAGAATTAACCTACTCTTGTAATTGACATGAGGATTATTGGAAATCACCTCATGCCTTGATTAATCATGGGAGATCCTTATTTAAATAATAAATAAGTGGATAAAAGTGATAGATTTAAGGCCTTGGGTATACCTCTTAGTAAAGCTTCAAGCAATTAGATAAAAGTAAGGTTTTTAAAGGAATTATAGATTTAAAGTGAAGGCTTAGGACTCGAAGAAGCACCTCCCCAATAGAGTTTTCTAAATTTTTTAATGATCATTAAAATAGGTGGATAAGATCAGTATTTATAGGCCTCTGATAAAGGTTGGTAAAGGTTTCCTATCTATGTGAATAAAAGACCATATAAGAAAATTTAGAAATTTAGTAGACTTTTTGGAATAAGGTCCATACGGACCTTTTTTTTTTGGAAAGAGGTCCTGTGGACCTTGGGCTTTAGATGTTTAAGAAAACCATAGAATATAGGTTTGGATTTTTTGGCCTAATGGTTTATTAGTCAATGTGGACATTGTGGTAATAGTTTCATATGGACCAGCTATCCTCTAAGTTAATACAAATTTGGGTTTTTAGCTCCTTCGACTTGTTGTTTTGACCCATCTTTGGTGAACAACATAAGGCCAAAACTATGGTGATTATAGTTAGCCCCCACTTTGGTGTATGCTTTGAAATGCCAATGGAATAGTGCATATCAAAGTAACATATGTAGTAGTTAGAAAATAATTAATATTTTGCATTACATATCGGGATGAATTACTTGAATTGTATAATGCCTTAAAAATCTCGGTGTTATGAATAGTACTTCTTAGAGTGTGAATAGTATTTCCTAAGGTCAGGTCATATTAATCTTACTGAATGGAAGTACTAAGCATAACATAATTTTGGGTAAAATTTAAAGTGAAAATTAGATGGTTAAAAATGATAGTTAAGTTTTATAGTAGTGTCATGTGAATAGTGACCTAGTTTTAGCTAAATTGTAAAATATTCAAATTTTGATCAAAATATTTTAGGATTGATACAACCTGATACTTAAATATTCTAATTAGTTTGTTAGCACTAGAATTGGAATTTGTGGATATTGAAAAGTATTTTTACAAAAATTGGGTACAAAGAAAAGTTACATTTTTATTCAATTTTTTGTGATTTTGGAGCTCAAGCTTTTAGAGGTTAATGAGATTTAATTTATTGGATTTTTAGGGCTTATTGGATATTAAAGTTGAGGCAAAGAAAAGGAGGAAAATAGAGGTATAAATACGTCAAAATTAGGTTAAAAGAGGAATAGTTTTCTTCCTTCTTTGCCCAATTACTGCTACTAGCTTCCTTAAGGAAGAAAAGCCATTTTTACTATTTTCCTTTTTTTTAAGCCCAATTTCATACGTTCAAGCCTCGATTCTAAACTCTCATAACCTTTACACCTCATTTCTAGGTCGGGATTCATGAAAAATCGAAGGATATGCTCATTTTTAGGTCTTGATAAATAGTAACTTAGGTTTGATCGAGTAAGTTTTTCTAAAGTTTGGTATTTTTTCCATATTCTTTAAGTGCCCAAAAGCATATATATGTTACTAGTTTTTCATTTTTAGTGTCCAGTTAATTTTATATAAATTTTTACATATTGAGTTTGTTATGGATAGTTGAGGAACCCGACAAAACATAGAGTAAGAAGGGCAAAAAGAAGGTATAGGTGAGCCTCAATTGTATTTTTGGACTTTAGAAGTAACTGTAATCAAAACAAATTATGTAAATTCTTATATGCCCTAATATGTATGTATTATGTATATGTTAATCTCCAAATGACTAATTATGAAGATTAATGACATATAATCATATTATATAATGTTATATATGTGCATTGAGGCATTTAAGGTAGAGGAATGCGTGTGGTTTATACTTATGGTATGATGGTCGAATGGCTTATATGCATTTATATTTATGTGTATCTTATATAATGCATGAAATAGATGATATGAATTTGATGTAAATGATCATGTATATGTGAATGAATATGTAATATAATGAAATGCAAGATAAATGTGTGTATGAAGGTATGGCTGAATGGTCATATATGCATGCCTTAGTGTATTTGAGATTGTTAATGTATAAAATGGGAAATAATGAGAGGTTATATGATAATGTAACGTTATAATGATAAGTGATATGTTATGAGAAGAAAGAGAATACATGATGTGTCTTATGAGAAAAACATAATGGCGTAATGCATTTTATGAGCTTATACTAGTAGATTGCTTTAATGTGGAATTTTCATGACATAAAATGTGTGATCATGTTTAATAAGAAATAATGATTTTTTTAAATATAAGAGATAATACATTTTCCCAGTTTAGTCATTGGTTAGCCAGCCTAATTTAATTAAATGTTATATTATATTATATTAATAAGGTGAAATTAAAAGTAAATTGGTTAGTAGCTTATGCAAGTAAATAGCCAAGTTGGATAGGTTAATCAGTTAAGTAAAAGTGATAACAGACTGCTAGGGTATTTCAGTACCTCCATCGCCTTCAAGTTGCGATGCGTAAACCTTCGAGTTATTACATAGCCTTTGGTTTATGATACGTGTTAATCTATAGGTCTTATGATAATTTGTGACCTTTGGATCTGATGCATTTTGATCTTCAGATCTATTTTATGGACCTTCGAGTCTACTGCATATGGGGCCTATATGGTTCTGAGGGCCTAGGTGGTCTATTGAGACTCTATTATCCTTAGTGTATATGCATTTCTTAAGTATGGGCATAATAAATAGATTCTAAGGAAGACTTAAAATGGTTTTCATAATATTTGAATTTTATACAATATGACCTTATGATATATCTATGATTTATGCCATGTTATAACACATATGTTTGTTATATATAAAGTTGCGTATCGCATAATAAGTCGAATGTTTATATTTCATCAATTAATGTATGATGTATCTTGGCATGATTACACAAGTTATTTTAATTGCACCATTAAGCTATTGCTTAGCATATCATTTGTTTTATGATGTATAGGTAAGGAGCTAATTTAAGCTAAAGCCTCGGATTGTCAAGTTTATCATGAGAAGGCAATTCTTTTATTATGTTTTTGTACATATGTCTAGATTATGCAGTGTGTAGATGTAAAGCACTCATATGATGTATATTGGGAAAAAGTGGGCCTAAACTATACAGAAATGTAAATTAAGGTTTTAAATGTTTGTAACTTTATTAAAGTTAGTTTTAAACTATTTTGCTTGTATGATATCTCTTTTTGTTGCATGGTTTGTGTTTCTAAGATGCTGATTAATTGGAGTGATCAAAAGTATCACAGGAGTTGGGGAATGAGTTGAATTATTTATAGAAGTGTTTTTATAATGTAGGTTACTATTCTTATTTGGGATATTGTCTCGGTACAACTGTTATGCTGTCGAATTTTTGACACAAAAAATTCTCAAATATGGATTGGACCTATATTTTGAGAAGTTTTTGTTAACTTGTATTTTTATGAAAAGCCTATTTTGTTAACAAGGTTTAAATTTTATTTTAATGTATTAAGAGTTTATATGTGTTTGGATAATGCATTTTATGTGCATTCCATATTTCAGTCCAACGACTGAATCGGGTAAGGGATATCATATTTAGTGGTATCAGAGCTCTAGTTTAGGCATTCATTGTCAACATATAAGTGCTTTAGGGATTAAGTTTATACATCTCATAATATATGAAATTAAGGCTTATAAATTATTCTCTTACCTATAGATAATATGAGTGCTCCTACACTGTACAGTGACAAAAAAGTTAAAACTCATAGTCTAATAACTATGGCATAAGAGGCAGTGTTACATCTATTTTGGGTAGTGCAGCGAGAGAGGCATTGTCAGTGGTAGAAGTGTCACCAGTATTTCTATAGGAAATGTTATAGCTTTTGAGATAGGCTATTGTAGTTGCACCTCCACCACCAACATGGCAGCTTAAAGTACCATTAGCTCTTTAGAAAACCTATCTTGAGAGAGTTAAGAAGATGAGAGCAAAAGACTTTAAAGGTGAAGGGGTTATGGAACCTAGTAAAGTAGAATACTAGTTAGATAAGACAAAAGATTATGAAGTAGATGAGATGCACCCCATAAGAAAAGGTTATTTATCCAACATCTCTACTCTAAGAAGAGGCATCCAAATGGTAGGAAGATTTGATAGAGCACAAGGCAGAAAAAGAGTTAACTTAGGACTTTTTTTTTATAGAGTTCCATAAGTACATTACAAAGAATTACCTAGATGATATTAGATAACAATTTATGGATCTGAAGCAAGAGTAGAGGTCCATTGGGGAATATGAGAAAGATTTTACTATGTTAAATTGTTATGCCAAAGAGATGATATCTACTAAGGATGACAAGTGTAAGAAGTTTCAAAAGGGATTGTATGTGCAGATCAAGTTGCATATGGTTCCAATGAAGATTTAAGACTTCTTAGAGTTAGTGTCTATTTGTCATTTTATCGAGAGGGTACAAAAGAAAAAGAGAGTTTTATCAGAAGAAGTGATCTTCTGGTTAGGGAGCTTCTACTATAGCTCAACAAACAGGGAAAAAGTTCAAAGGAAATTAGACTAGGGCACCATAGCAAACATAGAGATAGGGTCAATCATAAAAGATAGATTAGGGGAACAAGAGCAAGGCAAGACGATAGCAATCTCAAGCTGCTAGTACTCTGGCATCTATAGCTAAGAGAACCATTTACCTTAGTGTCAGACTTGTTATAAAAGACATCAAAGGGAGTGTTAGAAGCTGAAGCTAGGTGTATATTTTTCATGTGGGTCATCGAATTATTTTTGCAGAGATTGTCCTATGAAGCGAGATGCTAGACAAGGATTTGCACTTGCTTTTACTAGAGGCCAAAAGGGAGTCATCAAAATAAGGGATAGAGAGTAAAGGGAACTTAGAAGGATTGATTAGAGTGTTGAGTTGAGCATAGGGCTTCTATTAAGCAATATGCCATTAGGGCTAGGGAGAAGGCCGATTTGTCGGACATTATTATTGATAATTTTCTTTTATTTGATTCTTTTGCTTTAGCTTTAATAGATTTGAGGTCTACATACTCATATATATGTGTAGGACGAGCATAAGAGGTTTAGCTTTAGAGTTTCTTGACCTAGAGATTATTTTTAGCAACCCTATAGGCCATCATGTCATTATAAACAAGATTTACAAAGAGTGTCCCTTGATGGTATAAGGGCATAAGTTTTTGGCTGATCTCATTGAGCTACCTTTTGATGAGTTTGACTTGATATTAGGCATGGATTTGTTGTCCAAGTATCAAGCCATTATGGACTACAAGTTGAAGTAGATATCTTTTAAGGCTGAAGATGGGGCTGAATTACAATGATAGGCAAGAGGACAGACTTTCTGCCTAATGTTATCTCGACTATTACAATAAGGCATAGGTTGAGAAAGGGTTGTTAGGCTTTCTTGGCTTATATGTATGATACCCATAGAGGAGAGTTGGACACAAGTTATATACCAGTGGTGTCATATAAGTGTCTTTCCTAAAGAGTTACCTAGTTTGCCACCTAAATGAGAACTCGAGTTCAGTATTGAGGTTTTACCTAGCACTACTCTAATAAAGTTAAAAAATTTTAAAATTTAGTTGTAAGAGTTGCTTGATAAGTTAGGGAGCACTAGTGTTATTTTTATAGAAGAAGAATGGTTCTCTTCGATTATGTGTGAGTTACAAATAGCTGAACAAGGTGACCATTAAGAATGAGTATCCTTTGCCTCAGATTAATGGCCTATTTGATTAACTTAGAAGAGCTGAGGTGTTTTCCAAGATTGTTATGAGCTCTGGATATTATCAATTAAGAGTTAAAAAATTTGATATGGCAAAGACTACATTTAGAATGAGATATAGCCATTATGAGTTTCTGGTAATGCCATTTGGGCTTACCAATGTTTAAGTAGCTTTTATAGATATGGTGAGCCGTGTGTTTTCACTTTTCTTGGATGGATTTTTGGTGGTCTTTATCAATGATATCTTGATTTGCTTTAAGAGTAAAGAAAAGCATGAATAGCATTTAAGAACAATTCTTTAAGTTTTGAGAGATGAAAAGCTATATGCCAAGCTTAACTAGTATAAGTTTTAGTCAAGTAAGGTGTCTTTCCTTAGACATATAGCTTCTATAGAAGGTATACAAGTTGATCTAAGTAAAGATTAAGGCAGTTATGGAGTGGAAACCACCCAGGAATACCACAGAGATTAGGAGTTTCCTTAGTTTGGTAGGGTGCTACAGATGATTTATGAAGGGTTTCTCTTTGATTGTCGCACCATGACTCAGTTGTTAAGGAAAGATATTAGTTTGTCTGGGATCACATATGCCAAAAGAGTTTTGATAAACTCAAAGTGATGTTAACAGAATCTCCAATTCTTATACAACTAGTTTTTAGGAAGGACTTCACCATTTATAGTGATGCATCTCATAATGGGTTAGGTTGTGTTCTGATATAAGAAGGTAAAGTTGTTACATCTACTTTGAGATAGCTGAAGCCGCATGAGAAGAATTACCCTACTTTTGATTTAGAGCTTGCAGCTATTGTGTTTACTTTAAAGATTTAGAGACACTATCTCTATGGAGAGAAACATTATGTCTACACCGACTATAAGACTCTGAAGTATCTTTTACACAGAAAAAGCTGAACTTGAGATAAAGATGATGGATGAAATTAATCAAAGTTTATGATTGTTTGTCATCCTAGGAAGGTCAATGTAATGGTAAATGCTCTTAACAAGAAGTTTATGGTAGCCATGAGAGCCTTGAATGTCAGATTACTATTTATGGATAATGGTGCTCTATTAGTTGAGATGTGAGTAAAGCCTAGTTTGTTATAGCAAGTCAAGGATTGTTAAAAGGATGATCATAGGCTTATGAGTGTGATATATGCTATCTAGTGCTCTTTTTGCTATGCATCCTAGTAGCACCAAAGTGAATCAGGATTTGAAGAAATCTTATTGGTGGCCTGGTATAAAGAGGGATGTATAAGAGTTTGTGACCAAGGGCCTTACTTGTCAGCAAGTGAAGGTAGAGCTTTAGGTTCCATCTAGATTGCTTCATCCTATAGCAATTCTAGAATGGAAATGGGATAGGATCACTATAGATTTTATTATTAGGTTGCCTATGACAAAAAGCGAATGTTATTTAGTTTAGGTTGTGGTAGATCAATTAATTAAGACTGCTTATTTCATACTAGTGAGAATGGACTACTCTTTAGAGAAGCTTTCTGAGTTTTACATTAATGAGATCATCAGATTGCATAGAATTCCATTTTTAATTATATCAGATCGAGATCCATGATTTATGTCGAGGTTTTAGAAGAAGCTTTACAATGCCTTAGGTACTTAATTGAGCTTTAGTATAACATTTCATCCTCAAACTAATGGTCAGTTAGAAAGAGTCATTCAAGTAACTTATGATACTTAAGTGATTTTGATGTTAAATTATGTTTGATACTTATGTTAAGTATGGTTATTAGGTACTTGAAGATATACTGAGGAGTTATGCTATTGAGTTTAAAGGTAGCTGGGATCACTATCCATTATTGGTGGAGTTTAGTTACAATAATAGCCATAAAAAAGTTTGTGTATGGTTCCTTATGAGGCATTGCATGGAAGGAAGTGAAAACTCCTTTATGCCTGAATGAGCTAAGTAAAAGTAAGCTTATAGATCAGGCTTAATTAAAGATACAGAGGAGAAAGTGAGGATCATCAAAGATAGATTGAAAGTAGCTTTTGATAGAGTGAAGTCATATGTGTGGGAGATAAAGTATTCCTCAAGGTTTTTCCTTAGAACAAAGTTTTATGGTTTGGTAAGAAGGGCAAGTTAAGTCTGAGGTTTATTGGTCTATACAAAGTGATAATATGTGGGGCCAGTAGCCTATAGGCTAGCTTTGCTTCTTGAGCTTTAGTAGATGCATGACAATTTTTTACGTGTCTATGCTTCGAAGATATAGATTAGACCCCTCACATGTTTTATCAATAGGGGAAGTGGAAATACAACATGATTTGTCTTATGAAGAAAAACCTGTAAAGATCTTGGCAAGAGAAGTTAAAGAGATGCAGAATAAGAAGGTGCTTTTAGTAAAAGTTCTTTATAAACATCACAAAATGGAAGAAGCTACATAGGAAATAAAAGCTCAGATGAAGGACAGTACCCTCAGTTGTTTAAAATAACTAATTTCAAGAATGAAATTTCTTTTAAGAGGGGAAGAAATATAATGCCTGAAAAATCTTGGTGTTATGAATAGTATTTTCCAGGATATGGATAGAGTTATTCAAGGTCGAGTCACACTAATCTTGTTGAATGAAAGTACTAATCATAACATAATTTTGGGTGAAATTTGAAGTCCATACAAAGTCATTTAGATGGATAAAAATGACAATTAAGTTTTACTGCAGTGTCTTGTGAATAGTGACATAGTTTTAGTTGAACTATAAAATATTCAAATTTTGCTCAAAAAAATTTTGGGATTGATACAACCTAATACTTAAATATTCTAATTAGTTTTTTGACACTAGAATTGGAATTTTTAGATATCAAAAGGTATTTTTACGAAAATTAGGTATAGTGAAAAGTTATATTTTTATTTGATTTTTTATGATTTTTGGGCTTAAGTTTTTAGATGTTAATAAGATTTAATTTATAGGATTTTTAGGGCTTATTGGATGTTAAAATTGAGGCAAAGAAAATTAGGAAAAAAGGGGGATAAATAGGTCAAATTTTGGGTCAAAGGAGGAATAGTTTTCTTCCTCCCTTGCCCAATTGTAGCCGACAGCTTTCCTAAGGAAGATAAGCCATTTTTGCTCTTCTTCCTTCCTTTTTAAGCCCAATTTCATATTTTTAAGCCTTAATTCTAAACCCTCATTGCCTTTACACCTTATTTCTAGCTTGGGATTCACAAAAAATTGAAGGATATGCTTGTTTTTGGGTTTTGGTGAATAGTAATTCGAGTTTGATCTAGTAAATTTTTTCAAAGTTTGGTATTTTTCCCATGTTACTTAAGTTCCCAAGAGCATATATATGTTATTGATTTTTCATTTTAGTTTCCAATACAAATTTTTAAGTATTGAGTCTATTATAGATAGTTAAGAAACTCGATAAAACATGAAGTAAAGGCAAGAAGAAGGTGTAGGTGAGCCTTGGTGGTGTTTTTGGACTCTAAAAGTAAGTGTAATCAAAACAAATTATGTAAATTCATATATGCCTTAATATGTTTGTATTATGCATATATGTATGTTAATTAATAAATGACTAATTATGAAGATTAATGAGATATAATCATCTTATATGATGTTATGTTTATGCATTAAGGCATTTAAGGTAGAGAAATGCATGTGGTTTATACCTATGATATGATAGCTGAATGGCCTATATGCATTTATATATGTGTGTATCCTATATAATGTATGAAATAGATGATATATGTAATGAATTTAATATAAATAATGATGTATATATGCAATAAATGTGGAATATGATGAAATACAAGATAAGTGTGTGTATGAAGGTATGGGCGAATGGTTATATATGCATGCCTTAGTGTATTTGAGATTGATAATGTGTAAAATGGGAAATAATGAGACGTTATGTAATAATGTAATGTTATAATGATAAGCGATACGTTATGAGAACAAACAGAATACATGATATGTCTTATGAGAAAAACATAATGGCATAATTTAATGTGGCATTTTCATGACATAAGATGTGTAACCATGATTAATAAGAAATAAGGATTTTTTTTAAATCAAGAGAATATATTTTCCTAGTTTGGTCATTAGTTGGTCAACCCAATTTAATTAAAAGTTGTATTAAATTATATTAATAAGGTGACATTAAAAGTAAATTGGTCAGTAGCTCATACAAGTAAATAGCTTAGTCAGATAGTATTAGGTTGTGTTAAAAGTAAATTGCTTAGTAGCCCATGTAAATACTTGGGGTAGCAGGTGAGCTAGCATATATGACCAGCTGTGAGACACGTGCTATAGAGTTCACCTAACACAATATTATTCGAGAGGTATATAGATGACTTGTAGTTTGTCCAAAGCATGTCTATTGGCCATACAAGTGTTGATTTCTTAGTTGAGGATGGCAATAACTATGCTATATTGGTCACTGCTCACCTGCTACCACAAGTACCCTATACTTTTAGGCCACCTCTCACTTGTTGTTTTATAGGCTTTTACTCCTTCTTCTAAGGCTAGGCCATCTTCATCATTGAGGAAGACGAGGAAAGCCCTTAGCTAGAGCAGTTCTCTTGTAGGTGTGAGCTTTATGGCTATGCCTATTTCTCATGTGCCACTACTAACTTGTCATGGTTATAGGTAAGGCTTTACAACTTTAGCTGATCTAATGCCTAGCGAGGTGGTGGGCACATTGACATATGTTCTTAAGCTAAGTTATATATGGTATAACAAGTTTAGTGATCTTGAGTCTATTTATCTAAACATTGAGGATAACTTGCCGATAGCTTTTGAGCCAACTAACACTAGTCTAGAATCTTCTGAATTTTGAATTTGTGATATTTTAGCCTTATTGCTCAATTAATTTTTGACTTGATGTATCTATTGAATAGATGAGGAAAGCTATTCTCAATAAGATGGCACGGGTGATTGAAGCCTTCACTGAGCCATAATCGATAAGACTCGAGCTCTTTTAGTAAGTTTTCTATGACATTTATTTAAATAATATAGAAGATGTATGGAATGCAAAGGTGTGATTTAATGAATTGATCCCTCTTTCTTTGTGGAATGAATTTGCTAGGTGAGTGGCACAATTGTGAGCCTTTAGGAAAAAAAGGTATGAGAATTCAAGATGGTTAATTAAGCGAGGGTTGATATTTATGATGAAGATACTGAGTAGAAAGAGTGAGACTAGCCCCTATAGGCATATGTCTTTTATGCTATTTACTTTTGCACATGTACTTTTTAGAACAATTTTATATTTTGCAATTTTTTGGGACTTATAAATACATTTACTGTATATTTTTAGTTTGTTCATCTTTACATGCTAAAATGAACTAACTAATCAAAATACAAGTATATATAGTGTAATGCTAGAAAACCTTAGTTTCATGAATAGTACTCCACGGACATGAATAGTGTTTTTTGAGTAATGGTATCACACTGAGGTGGTTGAGGGGGAGTAATAGCAATAGAACTGTGATGAGCAAAATAATGATGAAAATGAAGTTATTTGCATTAACCATTGAACTAATAAATTTTTTATGTTGATATTTAGTGAATAGAGGCCTAAGTTTACATCAAGTTAAAAAATTGTTAGGATATGCCTTGATTGACCTAAAAATAGCATGACTTAAAGATTAAAAATTCCAAATTATTCAATGGTGGAAGAGTTGAAATTTTCTTACGTCAATTTGTATTTAATCAAAATTTCTTGAATACACGAGTGAATAGTTAACCTAGTTTCCATTGGAATTTGGGCTTGATATTTTATAGGTCCTTTAATTAAGAATTTTTGTAATTTTTGGTAGTAAAAGGAGTAATTTTAGAGACCTCTAACATTAAATTCACATTTTTAAAGCTTAAAATATAAATAGGATTAATACGGACCATCGAATCGCCACATGGCTAAATCCTGGCCATCGAAGCTTCTAATATAAATAGTGTGATTGTGTGTGTGTGTGTAAATGATGAAAAACACATCTCCTCCACCCTCACACACCAAAAGCTAATGCCATTAGCATATTCTCTCACCTTCACATTTTTCTTCATTTCTCTTTTATACCTCCACCAAATCCCACACTTCTTAAATCAAAATTGATTTATGTGACATCTAAAAGTAGATTTTAGGCTTAATTTTACATGAGGAGACCATTTAAAGGCAAAAAGAACCATTTGAAGTTTTAGGGTTTTAAACCCCAAAATTAAGGTCACCCCCTAAAATGAAATCCTAGGATTTTTCTAAGTAACTAGAAGTTCTCTAGATCATGATTCTAGTATTATTTTTAAAATTAGAGGTGTATATTTTTCAATGAATTTTTCTAATTTATTTTCTATTATGGAATTTAGTGAACTTAGAGGAGGACAAGAGTAAGGGCAAAGAGAAGCTGTAAAATTGTATCTGGGATGTTGAATAACCTCTCTGTAAGTGTATTCAATAAAATATGTGCTTGGAAGTGTGATTTCCATAATGAGTGCCATTTAAGGTTTATTTGATTTTAGGGGTTAGAATAACCCTAAATTGACTTTAGGGGTTTATTAGGGTTTAATGTGTGTAAATGGATTAATATGAATGAAAAATGGAGTGAAAATGAGCTAAATATGGAAGATGGAAAAATGTATATGTTGTATGAAAATTTAGGCACATGATTGGAATTTTGGTAATTATTGTGCAATTAAGGTGTAATAAGCTAAAATGCATTGATATATAGTGCATGGAATGTACGTATCATATATGTGTGCATCATTGAGAATGTGGGATGAAATGTATAACTCTTATATAATGAATGAATATGCAATGTATAAGATACATTGGTGTAATATGTATAGTCATACATGTACTAATATAATGTATATAAAATAATGTACATTGATTTGGTTAATAATTGATTTGGTTAATAACATATTGATGAAAGAAATGGCATGACATATGGTAATGTAATATGGATTGAGAATGTGAAATGAGCAATTGAGAATGGTAAAATGAATGAATGGCATAAAGTGACTATCTGATGTGGCAAGTATTATGATGAATAATAAATTTGCATATGTAAATGAACTTTAAAATTGGGACTGGAAATAATGTGAGGAACCTATACGTGAGGCACATAAATCATATGTATAAAAATGAAATGTGGATAGCCCATATCTATTAGACAACCTATTGGATAGGTTGGTTGATCAACTAGGGGATGTAGGAGCTACTAGGACAGTTTGGTGTCATTGATATTGATATTTGATTATCGGGAGGTCCAACAGAACCACTGCACGTATTCTAAAGTAGGTACAGCTGCTGGGAGGTTTAATAAGACCACTGTACATACATGTATTGATTATATAATGTGGGTGCAACTATTGGGAGGTCCAACAAAACCACCGTACATAATATAAAGTGGGTGTGGCCATCAGGAGGTGCAATAAGACCACTGCACACTACACAATTGTGATATGCTGGTGCAGCAGCTGTGAGGTTTAAAATGTTGGCCATTACACATCATGATCCCGTACTTCAATATATGCTTATCAAATATGGACTAATAATGTGGAAAAGATAATAAGTGATATGATGAGTAATTAAATAATTAATTGGCCTAAGAGTGTATATAAAAATTAAACAAATTGTTTCATAACTATGGTGTAAATAAGTTAAGGAATTTGAATACCCATTTTGTCATTGGTGTGATGAATAAACTGGTAAGCAAATATGAAACCTAAGTGAACA
>CANXYI010551206.1:0-11072 GCA_948208565.1 Hura crepitans | reverse complement strand
TTCATAGGCCTAAAGCCAAGCTCAAATATATATATATACATATATATATATATATATATATATATATATATATATATATATATATATATATATATATCAAATAGCCTTAAAAGAGGCTTCCATTTCAATTCACATAAATATCATAAAGTGTCTCAAAATAAGGTGCCATTTTCATGCCAAAATTAATCCATTTTAAAGACACTTTTTATCGCCATTATAAGCTAATTTCCAGTTCTTTTTCAACCATTTCCTAACCTTAAAAGGTATGTCAAATTATATACCTTTCCTGCCTTATTATCCATAATTATTCACTTAGTTCATGCCAATCACACATCACAGACAACATGCCATAAGTATCATGCTAATCACACACACACACATGCCATTCCATACCTCATTTTTCATGCCATTTTTACCTTACATACCTCTCGATGAATGCAACCAAATGGCCTTGTACATGATTTTCTCCACCATTAATCATACATACACATATTATAGCATAACTCAAGCATGCTTATACACACACAATGCAATTATCATGCAAACTATGTCATTACATACCTTGTATATGCTTCGACCACACTAATTATACACACACATAAAAGCTTTATTCATTAAGTTTATCACCTACACCAAAAATACCATCACCAATAAGCCAATTTCCACATAATTTACCATGTCAACTTGCCATACATCTAGCCTACATGCCAAGCCCACCTATCGGCCAACCAAGGCCTAATATCGACACTCCTAATTCTCATCACATACAATTACAATTCATGCATTTTCTATATCAAGCACCTTAGAAATCATGCCAAAATCACCTTAACAAGACATATACACATCACACACACCATACATACCTCTCAGCCTAATGAGGACTTAGTCCTTCCATTCATTATTTTCACCAAATCATCATTCCAAATATGTATTCCATATACAATTGACCCAAATACATGCTTAATTCACCATTACATTCACCTTGACCATGATTGCCATCATTTCTATACAAGGTTGCTATACCTTTTACATACAAATTTCAAGTCACATGCCTTTAATGCTTTAAATTCACTTACCTCTTCAACAAAGGGGACTTTGTCTTCACTTTAAGCTTGCCAATGGCCTTATTTCCCTTCACTTGTCCTAAGTCTCCATACACACCACTCCACCTTCAAAAATCCTACAAGTCCCTAAATCTAATTCTAAGACTATAAGCATTCCTAGAGTAACAAAATCCTCTAGGAAATAAATTAAAAAGAGAGGAAACACTTACACATTAAAAGTTGGTTTCTAACACCCTTTTTATGTATACTTGAGCTCTCTTGAATTTTCTTAAGCTTTAGGGACTCCTATGGCCTCTAATGCCTTCACAAATCCATTCATAACACATTAAAATGATTTTTTAATAGTCAATGGGAAGAGATAAACTTTTAAGAAATAATGAAAATTATGAAAGGAGAAGGAAGATAGTGTCAGGTACAAGTGAGGGAGAAAGGGAGGAAATGATTTGGTGGTGGGGTGATTTGCCAAGTGGCTATTTAAGTGGCAACTTAGAGCCTTTTATAGTGGTTAAGGTGGCATGGTTGGGGCCATATGCCACCCAAGCATCCCAAAATTGCTCGATTTCAATAGAAACTTTAGGGAATTTTTTAAAAATCACTCAGACCTCCAAAAATCAACATGTTTATTTTAAAAATCCTTATTTATTCCCATTTACAGCCTCGTAAAATTTCACGACCAAATTCACTTGACATGATAGGTAACCAATTGCCTCAATTTACGTGTAAACCTTAAAATTTAAAAGAAATTACAAACGACCTCAAAATTTAAAAATTCCTTCACAAATGGACTTGGGGGAATTTTTAACCTTCAGTGTATGGTATTTTTAGGTCTATCTAGGCATATCCTAAGTCATTCTAGAGTTGAATCCATCTAAGCCTATGGCCTACTATATTATTGCCTAAAATAATTTTTTATTTTTGCTAAATCATTAAATTAAGCCATTTTCATCATTTTCAAGCCCCTCAAAGTTTCTTGACCAGTATGCCCTACCTCAGGCCTCGTGAAGGTGACCTGACTCTCTAGGCACACTTTTTTAGCATTAGAAGTACTTTTCATAGAGCTTTGACTTACGGGCATTACATTGGCAATTGAAATTATTTTTTATGATCACCATACTGACATGTCTATAATCTATACATAAACATAGTGAACCATCCTTCTTATTTATAAACAATATTAGTGCTCCTCGAGGTGAGACACTAGGTCTAATAAACCCTTTATCTTTTAACTCCTGCAATTGTATCCTTAATTCTTTCAACTCTACTGGTGTCATTCTATAATAGGCTATTGATATTGATGTTGTGCCTAGGTACACCTCAATGGTGAACTCAATCTCATATTCTAGTGGCAACCCTGGTAGTTCAATTGGGAAGACGTCTAGGAATTTTTCTACCACTGGTAGTTAGGTGACATTGGGCCTTACCTATTTAGTATCTATTACATGTGCCAGATATGCTTGGCC
Organism: Hura crepitans; assembly: GCA_948208565.1. Taxonomy (NCBI): domain Eukaryota; kingdom Viridiplantae; phylum Streptophyta; class Magnoliopsida; order Malpighiales; family Euphorbiaceae; genus Hura; species Hura crepitans. The sequence goes on along the minus strand of CANXYI010551206.1, from coordinate 8,548 downwards.
ACTTATCTAGATCAATCTTCTTGTTGTCACTACAGAGATCACATTAGACAAAAAGTCTATTCTTTCACTTACTACTATAATTTCCTTCCCATCTATTATATAGAGAGTGAGCCTTTTTTATTTGCAATTCACTATGGCTTTATACTTGGATAACCAGTCCGTACCTAGTATGACATCAAATTCATTGAAGGGCAATTCAATAAGATTGGCAGGGAAAATGTGTCCTTAGATAGCAAAAGGACAATTCTTGTAAACTCTATTCACTATCACATGTTGCCTTATAAGGTTACTAACCATAATTTCTATATTTAAAGGTTCTAATTATAGCTGCTTATCATGTGCTACTATGGTGCAAACATAAGAGTGTGTGGACCTTCGGTTGACTAATGCCAAAGCTAGTAAGTTAAAGAATTAAAATGTATCTATAATAAAATCTAGGGAATCTATCTCTTCCTAAGCCTTGATGGCATACTGAGCATTAGTGCTCTAACCTCCGTTCTCTAGCTGGCCTCTAATTGAGGCTTCTGCCTTCCCCTAAATTTGTCTCCCTTGGTTTCTTTTTAACTCCTAGCCAGTGTTGGTGATGAGGCTTAGAGTCCTGTATAATCCTCAGCATTTGGTTTGAGTGGGCAATCCTTCTGGTAGTGGCCCCTGGAACAACATTTATAACATTTTCTTGGAATGGACCTTTAATAAATACCTCTGTGTCTCCTACCACACATGCCACAAATAGGTAGTGCACTCATAATAGTGAAAACTAGTGCACTAGTGATAGGTCTATTGTAGGGGCATAAATTGCCCTGCTAGTCCAAATCTTTGAGTTAGGGCTGATGTCTATGGTGTCTTTGTATTAAGGCCTCCTTCTTATTTCTTATTTCTTATTTGCTTTTAGTGCTGAGCTAGCCTAGCTTGCTGTAAAGATCTAGTTTTCTAGAAATTTTCTCTTCTCTCTTTTAGTATATCATCCACTGTGTAAGCTACAACAACTAATGAAGCAAACTCTCTTAATCTTGTTTACAACTACCTGCAATCAAAAATTAGTATCAAGGCCCTTTTTGAACCTCTTTTACCTTTCTTCCTTCATAGGCATAATTTTTATTGCATATCTACTTAGTCTGACAAACTATTTTCATATTCTAACGCTAGTTTGCCTCCTTATTTTAGGTCCAAGAAATGCTGCCTCTTTTTCTCTAGGTAACCTTCTGTTATGTATCTCTTCTTGAACTCTTGGAGAAAGAAGTCTTAGGTAAGATTAGCTAGAGCTTTCCTTTCTTTAACTATTTTTCACTAATGATACCCTTCCTCTTATAGTAAGGATATGGCATAAATCAGGTTCTCTTTTGTTGTGCACTTTAATTGCTTCAATATTTGCTCAATTCTCCTAAGACAATATTCCACTATGGTAGAATCATCTCTATTTGCTCTTAGAAAATTGACTACCCCATCTTCTTTAAACATTCAAAATATGCTTTTTGAAGGGCTTGTGGTAATGGTGGTTATTGTGGTGCTAGTGGTAGAGGTGGAGTAATTGCTATAACAACCTACTTAAACACTTTTAACATTTGTTGTATTAGTGCCAATAATACTTATGTTAGCTGGGCAACTGCAAAATGAGTTGTATCACTTGATACAAGCATCTTTGATCTCACCGGCTCTAGAACCATTGTAAAGGAATGGCTTTCCACCTCCTTTACACCAGCGGGTGGTCTTTGTTCTCTTATCTCCAATCTATATCAAGAAATAAATATTAGACTCAAATAGCGCAATGTCATGCAGGGTATATGTGTATGAACCCTATGGCACTCATATGTAGCCTAGGAATGCCAAAACCAAGCTCTAATACCACTTATTATGACACCTCTCACCCAACCCGATAGATAGATCCGAATAAGAGATGGCATATTATGACACCTCCTACCCGAACTATTACCAGCACAAATAAGAGATGACACATTATGCATATGGATTTTATAATGAGCATCCTAGGTCCACATGTAAATAAGCCAAATGTTAGGCATATAAACATGTAAAATAATATTGTTCCATTTCGACGAAAATCTAGCAACATAATGACAACATAGTGTCATGTCCCAAAATAAACCTGTAGAAAATAACACTTTTATAATATCTCAATCTCAAATTAGTCAACTGGGTCCTTTTAACCCTCCAATATCATCAATCATCAACACACTAGACATCAGTCACACTAAAATTACAACATTCATAACAGTCTTAATATCATGATATATCTAGCACATATTATGTATTTGTTACACACTACTATTGTCTATCAAAGTAATTTACATGACTAGTGTACATCTATGAACTATACACAAATATGACTAGAGTAAACCTATACCCTTTTAATGTACTTATGAGTGCCAACTATTCTTATATGCACCACATTAAAGACACAAAAGATATACCAAAAGTTGAAGCTATTTGCATTGCACCACTATGCCAAGGCTAGATTAGAGCTATGACTATCTACTACCTACACATCAAAAAACACGATGTGCTAAGCATAAAGGTTAGTGGTGCATTTGATAAAATATGTTTGTACACACATACATTTATGCCAAGTGTACATTTCAACAATGGAATATGTCACATAACATTTACAGCTTTTCACCTTACCTATTGTGTTACCCATTAAGCCATTTTAGGTTATTACATTACCACAGTTTATTGGTGTCCATTTTATATCACTTACATATCCAATTTCACCACTTAGGTTTACAATTACCTTTCATATTTACATGCCATCATTAAGTTTCATATTCATTAACCAATTTACTTATCATATTAATAATAAGGGTATTTTTTGATTTACTTAATTCGTTTAAACCATAATTACTAAATTAGTTAATAAATATTAATACTGGGGTTATTTTTTGGTTTATTTAATTCATTTAAACCATAATTACTAATCCATTCATTTCTAATTCATGTACCACATTCTCTATTTCCATTTACTAGCCTATATCTAGACGACACCAATCCTAATACTGGATATTGAGATCATGATATGTAGTGGCCCATATTTTGGACCTCACGGCTACTGTACCAGTATATCAAATCAACATATTGTGCAGTGATCCTATTGAACCTCCTGGTAGCTGCACCAATTTTAGATTATGTGTGGAGGTTCTGTTAGACCTTTCGGCAGCTGCACCCATATTATAATCAATACATATGTGTGCAGTGGTCCTGTTGAATCTCCTAGCAGCTGCACCCACTTTATAATACATACAGTGGTTTTGTTCGACCTCCCAGCTTTTGTACCCACTTTTATAATCAAATGTCAACATGTACATATAATGACAATGAAGTATTATAGTAGCTGCTACATCCCCTAGTTGACTAATCATCCCATCCAACATGTTGTCTAACACATATGGGCTCTTCACATTTTCACTTTTATTACACATGATTTACATTTCTTATATACACTTTTCTTATGTCATTTTTAATCACAATTTCATTGTCCATGTTTATATGCATGTTTCTTATTCATGATAAATGCATTGCCATATCAAATAACCATTTCATGCTGCCATTCATCCAATAATGCCATTTCCATTCCATCATTATGCATTCCCTTTTCACATGACATTTTCATTATTCAATGCCATTTCATGATTTCTATTACATCTATTATTGAATAATTCTCACACAATCAAATGCATCATGCCAATGTACATTATATATCACATATCTCATTACACAATATTCACACATTTTGTGCTCACATTCTCAATAGTTCACACATTCATCAATGCACATATTTCATGCACATTATATTCATACATTCAAGCTTAAGGTACCTTAATTATGTCAATTACACAGCAAATTCAATAATTCCCATGATGTCCCCATTTCTACATATAATGTAACCATTACTCCATTTTCCTCATTTAGCTCATTTTTATTCCATATTTTTATTCATGTTGGTTAATTGTAATGCTTTAAACCTTAGTATACCATAACCTCCATTTTAGGGTTATTCTAACCCTTAAATTCATGCCATTGACATAATGTACACAATATGGAATTTTCATAACATGCACACACTCTAACATATTTTATCAAATACATTCATAAAGAGCTTATTTGGTGTCCTAATTGCTACTCTATAGCTTTTTTCCCTTGCTTTTGCTATCCTCTAAGTTCTTTAAATTCCATAATGGGGAATAAATTAGAAAAATTCATAGAAAAATCTATACACCTCAAAATTCAAAAATGACACTAGAATCACGATTTAGAGCATCCTTAATTACTTAGAAAATGCTAGGGTTTAGTTTTAGAGGTTTTCTAATTTAGGGGTTCAAAATCCTAAATTTTTAATTCCTTTTTTTTGCCTCTAAACCTCATTTTCATGTAAAAATTACCCTAAAATCATTTTCTAGAGATGATTTAGATGATGTTTAATGTCTCAAGTGTCAGATTTGGTGGTGATATGAGAAAGAAATGAAGAAAAAAGTGAGATATAGAGAGAAGGTTATATGGCATTGGCCATGGAAAAGAAATAGGGTAAGAGATGGTGGTTTGGTCATGTCTACATGCATACACACCTATAGTATTTATATTAAGACCATGATCACACCACGTGGCTATCTAATGGTCTTAATTAATCTTATTTATGATTTAAGCTTCAAAAAAATGATTTTAATGTTAAAGGCCTCCAAAAAATACTTCTTTCAATGCCAAAAGTTTCAAAAATTCTTAATTTTAGGACCTCTAGAATCTTATGTCTAGAATCCAATGGGAACTAGGTTAACTAATCAATCGCATTTTCAAGAAATTCATATAAAATACTAACTGATGTCAAAAAAAATTTTTGATTTCAACACCATTGGAATATTTGAAATTTTTGACCTTGAAGTCATGCTATTTTTAGGTCATTCTTGGCACATCCTGACCATTTTACAACTCAAGGTAAACTAAGGTCGCTATTTAATAGATATTGACATAAAAATTTTTTATTAGTTTAGTGGTTAGTGTAAAAAACTTCATTGTCATCATTATTTTGCCCATCATAATTCTATGACTAGTACTCTTTCTTAGCCACCTCAGTGTAACTCGATTGCTAGGGAAATACTATTCATGCCTCGACAAGTACTATTCTCGAAATCGGGGTTTTTAGGCGTTACACTTAAGGTTAAGTTAACTTAACAGGATTGTAATAAATATTCTCAAGTAATTTTGGGTAAAAATTGGAAAGGAATGGAAGTCATTAAGGTGGTTAATGAGGCAAGTAAAGTTTACACAACATTGTAAGTGAATAGTAACCTAATTGAAGCTTAACGATAAAATATTTTTATAAATGCTCAAAATAATCTAAAAATAACACAACTTAATACTTAAAAATTCTAAATAAACCAATGGTGTTGGATTTTGAATTTTCTGATATCTAAAAGTGATTTAACAGAATTAATTAATGACATAATTATTTAATTTAAATAGTTACCATTAAAATTAAATTTTGATTTTCTCGAGATATTTAAATCATATTTTTTCTTTATTATTGGTACAAAAAGGGAATTAAATTGACATTCCTAATTTATAGAATTAATTTTTAGAGAGAAAAAAAGACTATAATTAATATACACCCTAGGATTTAACACATGCCACTAATCTAACCATCCATCTCATTATATATAAAAGAGTTTTAATTTAAATTAACCACTATTCCTTGCTCTTTTTACCTCTCATAACCTAATGGCAATCCTTCTCTCTACTTTCTCTATTTATTTTCTTCTTAAATCTCTAAATTAAGCCTAACTATACTGAATTTCTATACCAAAATACCCTTCATCACCTTATAATCATCAATTAAGAGAGAGAACTTAAGGAACAAAGCAAGAAATGAAGAATTTCTCACTTAGTGAATAGTGTCACCATAATGAGTAAGTGCTTGAATTCATGTTTTCTAATTTTTCTAAGATAGAATTATATGTTAATAAGGTAATTCTAAGGTTAAATTAAAGTTAATAATGCTTAGGGATTTATTAGGATTTTTTTAAGGTGAAATTCCTTTATGTTTATGTAAGTGTAAAGATTATAATATTTTTATCAGGGACGAGAGTGTTTAGTGGCATCGCCACCTAGCATCTACACCGAGACCTCTAATCATCTGTACTAAAAAGGTTCAAAATTTCAAATCTTATTTATGCCCTTATAATATATCATCCATGTATATTGCAGTATTTATCAGTCTTTTATTAATCAAGCATACATTATTTTTAATTCAATCATATCACTTTTTCATACAAAGGAAATAAACTACAATATTTAAAGAATATAACAAACATATCTGTACATCCAAAAAAGGGGTTATTGATTAGTTATTATTTAACCTGACAACTACCCATAATTCTATAGAAATTGGTGGTAATTGCCTAACTCCCATCTCCAGGAGATTGGTCTTTATTAAAGTACATTTTTCTTGTGACTTTAATTAAGGAAAACTCAAATCCATTTACAAACTCAAAACAAGCTAAAATACAAAATAGGTACATAACCGAAAAGAATATAATAAAGCACAAAAAATGGTTCCGCTTCTACATCGCTTGGTTTGTGTGGACTTTATGAAGGGCTAGCGCAAACTATCTCTAGGGAAAGGTCATATCCATCCCGACTCTCAATCCAACAACAAATCAAGTAAATAACTCAAAAGACAACAAAGTCAAAAAAATATTAACATATAATAAATAGAATATGAACACATTTCAGACATATAGATTAGGAACAATTGGTTATGTAAATAAGGTAAAGCTTAAAGGACTATCATACTATTCATCACCTATAGGTCTGTGCGGACTATAGCCCTCGTGAAAGGGAGTCCATGTAAACTACTTAACAATCCCTTATGTATATATACATGCCTTCACACATGATACTGAAATACAAGTAGAATAACTTGCAATCATCAATTAGCATATAACAAGATATTTAAAATATGGAATCATGCTCACGGGATATGATTCCATGTGAACAAACTTGTCTTGTTTTCATAAAAGAAAATAAGTTCGTGCAGACTTTATCATGCTCTTGCCTAAGGGGTCTAGGTCCGTGTGGACCTTAACATGCTTACAATTAGATTTGTTTAATGCTTATTAAAATAACATCATATGGTTAATGTGATCATGAGAATTAATTATTTATTATACCTTTCATCACAATGGCTTACTCATCATGATCTAAAGTATGAATAACAAAGTATCACCTCACTTACATGTCAATTTTAGAGATCATAGGCCTGTAAAACAACACCAAGCAAACAATGGACCTCATACATTACCTGAATAGGTGTTCTATTCAAGGAATAGCACAAAGGTGTCAAGATTTTGATAGGATAATTGGGATTGTCTTTTAATAAATGTCTCATGGTTTTCTGGATGCTTCAAACTTTATGCGTGTGATTACCAAGATAATTTTTTTAGCCTTCTCCTTCTCTTTAGTCAAAGAGAAGTATTTATACTTAAGTTTAGGTTTTCCTTTCCATCTAGAAAAGAGTCCCCCTCCTAATAGGATTTTGGCTCTTAGACTAAATAGAAGGAATTCTACCTCCGAAAAGGCTTTTTACATTGATAGGTCTATGTAGACTTTTTCACACTAATTTGCACAGACTAAGCTATAGCATATTAGTTCGTGAGGTTTGTGAGCTAGGTTTTGGCCTAGTTTTTGTAGTTAGTCCATGCGAACATTATGTAATAGGTTCCTATGAACCTATCTTTTGAAGGTATATGCCATGCTTAAGAGTCTATCTCTTGCTATCATCATAGGTTAATGGTGAGGTATCTATAGTTACCCCTACTTTGGTGTGTGCTGTGTACCAACAATGCATATCAAAGTATCTAAGCCAAGGATACTTACCTATTGGCTTCTTCTAGTCAGACCATTATTGAGTAGGCTTTGATATAAACTTTAGATTGGGTTATGCGGCTAAACCTGAAATAGTGGATTAGCTTATTAGGCTAAACTCAGAATAGTGGATTGGCTTGTGAGGCTGAACCTAAAATAGTGGATTGGCTTGTCAGGCTGAACCCAGAATAATGGATTGGCTTGTGAGGCTGAACCTAGAATTATGGATTGGCTTGTGAGGCTAAACCTAAGATAGTGGATTAAACTCGAGGTTAATCTAGGAATAGTGAATTGAACTCGAGGTTAATCTAGAGATAGTGGATTGAACTCAAGGTTGATCTTGAGTGGTGGATTGAACTCTGAGTTGATCCTGCAAATATAAAATGTCAATTAGGTTGTGAAAAATTGTTATGGTATAAGCTTGGCCTTTGAGAGGTACTTTCTTTCTTTTTTTCACTCGATGCTCATAAGTCTGTGTAAATGTAGTTGACTAAGGTCTATAAGGATGAATTTGAAGGAGGTTCATGCTGACATAATAAAGGGTAACTTGTATGAACAGGGTGGAAGAGAGTCCGCACAGACTTTACTTAGATGATGTTTTTGTAGACTTATGTTGTAGAGGTCCATGGGAACATATCACGACAGAGTTATAACCATTCATTTTCCTCCTCTTTTCTCATTT
>CANXYI010551044.1:0-10023 GCA_948208565.1 Hura crepitans | reverse complement strand
TATATACAATAGAAACACAAAGCCATAGTACGTGGACTTGTCAAGAAAAATTCACTTCACGTTCTGTACTTGGAAATTTTCTTAGCACATTGTAAGTGGAACATTCTAATGGGATTAAACTTTAGCTAATTATAAAATCTTACAGCAACCAAACCCAGAGGAAGTAGTTGTGTGACACTCTTGTACTTTGATGCATTTGAGTTTGATTCCAGGTGTAAATTGGCAAGGAAACTGGCCAATGCAAGTACTGCAAGGCCATTGCTTAAGAGGAAAACCTCTCGATACCCCAGTTCTGTACCTCGCTTGAAACCAAATATAAATGGATAATTGACTTTATAACACCTCCAGAAGTATACGTTTGCTGCATACGTGAGCATATGTAGGATAATGTACACAAATAAACTGCAATAAAAGTGAAATAGTTCTCAGAGAAAGTAGAGGCTTGATGATTAAGTTGGAAGACGTCCAATAACATTTAAAAGCAGAAGTCACAGTTAGGTCCATGATTATTCTTGCCTGTAAAGTGGGATAATGTTTACAGCATACGAGATCCCTTCCTTCTTTTCCATCAGTTTTTGTGCTTTCATTCTTAAAACAAGAACTACCAATAATGCAATCGAGCAACCAGACAAAAAGCCTGACAGTGGCAACAAATTCAATTGATTAATGGAGGACACAGAACCAGAACTCAACTAGTATTCCGAAACTTGCAAACCCCATTACAATTTTAATGCTGTCTTGGTACTGAGACTTGATTTAAGGAAAAAAAAGGGTTCTCAGTTCTGATGTAACTTACCAGAAAAGAATGTTACACTGTGTTTTTCTCTTTTTTCTTTTGGTCTTAGAGCCTTCATACCTTTCCTGCGATCTGAATTGGAGAAATGCTTGACAAAGGTATACTCCACCATTTCCAGGAGCCTACCCACCTACAATAACGGAGAGTTAATTTGAATAAATTATTCAGGAAAACAGAATAAAAAAAGATGGTCTCTTCGCATAAATTATTTAGGAAAAGAATTGAATTTGTAAAGTGTACCTCATCTGAACTGCCAAGGTAGGAGTCATCCACTATTTTCATGTATGATCTGGATGCCCTCCTTGATGTGATCTGCATTAGTCCACAAGCAGAGATTAGAACAGAAACCTTGAACTATAAGGCAATACCAAGTTCCAGCCAAAAATATGTTGTGTTTGGTTTTGGTGGGGGAAAGAACATCAGAAAATGAAAAGGCAGATTATAGTTTATGTTCGTCCAATTATATTATAGACGTTTTAGAAAACTAAAAATGCTGCAAAGCCAAAACGTAAATTCCCGACCTTGTCGTATTTTTTCATGATCTTGGAAAATGCTGCAAGGTTCGTATAACTGGTTCAACCATTTGAAAAACAACGAAGAGACAGTAATTCAATCAGATCAGAAGCTAAAACATCTTTAATCTAAATGATAAATCACTCAAAATGTTCCGTGCCAGTCACCTGTAGTGCTTTAGAAGAAGGAGTTTCTGGTAAAATTCAATGAATGCAACTCTAAGTCGTTCTTCAACTTTCTTCAGCTCCTCATTGTTGAAACTCAGTTCCTCTTCTTTAGAATCCATGAATAACCCTTTTATAGTTGATACTGGAGATTCAAGTGTATTATTAATCCTCACACGATCAAGTATTTTAAGTGGATCTACTTCATAATCATTATTCTCCATGTCTCGGCGAACTCCTTTGATTTCTAAGGGGTTAGTACACAGTTCTGAATCATCACCACTACTTGAATCCACCTCTATGGTTGTTTCCATATTACCCACTCCTGAAAATGGCTTTAAAATGTAAAATGCCTTCCTAATTGGAGCATCACCCAATGCCATTCATTTAACCAGAGTTACATTAATGAAAAATGAAGTCATCATATTATAGTTCGATTAAAAAAAAAAATACTAGTTCAGAATGATTCCATTGCAAAACTAAAGTTTATCTGAACTTTTACCTTCGTCTCGATCAATGCCCTTCAAGGGGTTTGCAGTAACAACATTAACTGAGCAACCACCATCAACATTGGGCTTTCCCACTTTGATCCGCAATGCAATCAAGGCATCTATTTGTTTATTAAGCAAAGAAGCCTCGCGGATCATCTCCTCCACTTTGTCCTTATAAAATGCATTAACCTTGTTGAGCTCCTCGTCAAGTTTTTTAAAGAACACAGCTTTAACATCTCCCCCATCTTCATCCTTCCTAAAAAACTGAGACTTGCAGAACTTTTTACAAATGTCTTCCTGGTGTGAAGTGTTATCATCCATAACTCGGTCTTCAACATCCCCTTTAGTAATGGTAACATCGGTGGGTTGCATCTCAAGCCCACTAAAATTTTGCTTCTGGGCTATTCTGTTGTGTAAAGCTTTCAATGGTGTTGTTGAATTTTGCTTCTTTATCTTGTGCTGCAAAATTTCTCTTAAATTTCTTTTAAGGCCATTGTAATTCATGTAAGCTTCTGTCCATTCAGGCACCATTTGTTTTTTGAATTCTTTGCCAAACTTCATCTCTATTCAACTATAAGCGGGATAAGAAAAGCTAAAAAACCGAGGAGAAATTCACCTTTTTGTTCTAAAAGAAAAAGTAGAAACCCAAATGAGACACTGAGAGACTCTCCGCCATTTTTGAAGCTGTGAGGAACTTGAACAGCTCCGCTATATAGAACCCGCTCTTTTCTGCAAGTCAAAAGTTTCTGACTCATGCCTCGAAATCATGTGTGCTAGTTCGCATTGCAAGCATTTAGGTTCGACAAATCATGCTCATGAACGAACATTTATGTGACTTTTGACTCGGTTTGCTCACTGGATTGACTGAAGTAAGTACGATTTAGTCGAAAGGGAAGCACATTATAACTCGACTAGCAATCATTATTTTCGGTGGAGAACAGTGTGAACCGTTAGTAGAGGTACAAGTGTCAAAAAGGGTGGCACACGTGTGAGAGATGTGATTGAAGAAGACCATGACGTGTATGGCTCTTAATGCTTACACTTTAAGTGGTGTTTCAATCCTCCTATGAAAGAACGTGATCTCTTAATTCAACAAAACATATTCCTTCTAATTTTTTTTTATAATTTAATATAAGAGTATTTAAAGATTGGGTTGAATTGGATAAAATTAAAAATAAATTTAAATTAATTTATTCAAAATAAATATAATGATTTAAAATAATTTAAATGTAATAAATTAACTTAATTCATTATGATTAAAAATAGTTAAATATGATTGTTTAAATATAAATTAAATCGTTTTTTTATTTTTATGATTTTTAAATTTCATTATAGCTCTGAATTACAAAACAATAAAAATATTAAAAGTTGGGGTGTGCATGGGATACGGAAAATCCAAATTGAACCTAAAAATCATCCTAAAATATCTCGAATTATAAAAAATTGATTTTTTAAAAAAATCCATCCTAAATCCCGACCAAAATTTAAATTTAGGACAAAATTGAAATTAAATATTATTTCATTCTGTCTCGACTTGATTATCTGTCCCGAATCAATATATTTTATTAAATATATTATATATAATTATATATTATATATAGTTATGTATAATATATATTTAATAATAATATATAATTGTATATTATATAATTACATTTTTTTAGCTAGATTTATAATATCCTTATATTATATAATTATTACATAATAATATATAACTAATTATATATAATACAGATAATATTTTTTAAAAACTAGACAAAAGATAATTTTTTTAAACTTTAACCTATCTTACCATTTAGTGATTTACCAATTACAATTATTGTATTTTATATTCATGTTCACACTTATAACGGTCCCATCTCATTTCTTCTTATTTTTTTGTCTTCTTTTTCCGGTTAATGTTGAATCTACGCTCATAAGAAGGTCACAAACTTATGAGCAGGCACAAAAGAGTTTTGAAACTATATAGGGCCACTATCTTATTATGCTATATAGGGCTGAGAATGATTCGATTTTTAATTTATGACCAAATTGAATCGAAAAAAAATCAAAAATTGAAGTTTTGAAAAAAATGATTCATTTATTCAATTTAGACTTTTTATACACTTATTTAAATGAACTGATTTTTTTTAAAATAACTTTTTACTAATATCCAAAATCTATGAATTTCAAAGACTATTTAAAATAATAAAATTAAAGACAATACCTAAAATATTTTGTATAGAAAATAATAGTATTAATTACTTAAAAAGGCATAATAATTAAATATTACAATCCAACACATTAAATAGTTATATATTATAGTTCAAAAAAATAAATAAAACAAGCAGTTTCTTATCATATTAACTTTGATGATTTCAATACAACAAAAAATATAAAAAATAAAAAATAAAAAATAAAAAAATTATTTATATTTAATACATCAACTACAAATCTGAACCATTTAAATTGAAGAAAAAAAGTAAATTTGTTATATAAATAAATAATAATATTAACAAATAAATGGTAAAAAATCATAATTTTATGTATTACTTAAAATATATTTATTCTTGATTTGTTTTAGATATATTGTTAGTCTATTTTTGTTAATTAATTTGCATTTCATTATTATAGAGTATAATTTAGGTGGATATTTACTTTTTTTTGGATAAGTTGAGATTGTTATTTTTTTGGGTGATTGATAAAAAAAAAAACAAATGTTCCGTGTATTACAATATTTAAAATAATAAAAAAATAAATATTGAATACAATGTAGTATTTTTATTCGAAATAATAAAAAAATGTTTATTTGAATTAATAAAAAATTACTGTGATTTATTTGGTTTTAATTTTTTTTACCTATAATTTTAAAATGGTAGAAATATAAATATTAAGCTATAATTTACGGTAGAAATATATTATATTCTTAAGTTCATATAAATATAAATATTAAGTTATTTATTATATTATATTAAATAATTATGTAAATTATTTATTTATAATTTATATAATTTATATATATTATATTATTATATTAAATAATAATGTTTTATAGAATTTTTTGGGATTACTGTAATTGTGTTTTCAATTGGATCCTTTGATGCTTATTCATATTTTCATATATTTATTCCATAGATCAAATCACTAATTTTTTTTATTAGTTTTAATTGAGATAATTATGGGGTCATTAACTTATTCATTTTGATTTTATGATAGGGTTTTCAATAAATTGATCAAGTGTTAAAATTTATTAATCTTATGATTCAGAAATTGCTTATTATTTAAAAAATTTTTGAATTAATATAGTATAAATCTAAATACATTATTGTATCTATAATTCTTTTACTTTCTTATAGTGATATAAATATAAATTTGATGTAAATATAAATATATATATGGTGATGTGAATATATTTTAATAAAATTTTAATCATACCATTTTAATATTTCAAGTTTAATTATTTTTTTATTTATTAAATAATTCGTATTTTATTTATTTTTTATAAGTAAAATAGAGATAGAAAGAAAATATCATTAGAATTAAAATTATAAAAATAAATATGCGGTTTAACTTATATTTAAACCGTACCAAATCATATTAAATCCTTTTTAATCATAACGATTTGGATCAATTTTTTATGTTCAAACCGTCTTAAATCATTGTATTCCTCTTGGATGAATTAATTTGAATTTATCTTTAATTTTAACCAATCTGACCCATGAATACTCCTAATTTAATATGACTTAATCTGTTCGATCATAAGAATACAATCCTTCTAAAAAAGACTGTAGTACAAGACTCACACTTCCCGTGTGCAGTCTTTGGTCAGTTTTGCAACCCTAGAGTATCATTTGGTTCATTATTATTCCTTCACTCACGTAAAACAACTCTCAAATCACTAATTTTGGTGTATTGTTGCAGTGCGTTTATGTATGTCCCTTTAAATTTTTTTTAAATTCTGATCATCAACATTTAATGATTTTATTTATTAGATTATCATTTGGTACGCAATGCTTCAGTGCATCAGTAGGTAGCATTGCATCAGTAGGTAGAAACGATTGAATGAAGTGCGTGATTATCACGCACTTGATCTAAAATGTGCATGCGTGGTTGTCCCGAGCACGGCGCACTGAGTTATCACTCTAATTTATTTGTAACATTTTCATCTAATTATCAAATAAAATGACTAACGTACATATTCTTGTCCAGAGATAGAAAGAGGGAGAAAGGGTTACGCAATTTTTTAAATATCGAATCGGATGTTAAATCAGTGTATCAATTGAATTATAGTTCAATTGATTCGATTAAATTTCATGAGATTTAACTAAATTTTTAAATTTTATTAAAAAATAATTATTTATAAAGATTTTAAATAATAAAAATAAAAAATACATTAGAAAATCTATATATCATCAAGCATTAATTACAAATATTAATTTTAAATTATTCACTATTTATAATAAATAAAATTTACAATTTACAATAGCACATACATACTTTTATTAATTAAAATAATATTTATATTTTATTACATATATTATTTTTATATTTGTCTTATTAGATTAAATATAGAAGATTTCTAAAGATACTAATTAAAAGATTAATGTTCAATTTTATTAAAATTTAAATTTTTCATAAAATGAGTTTTATTTAATTAAAATTTAACTTTTTTTTTTTATAAATTTCAGTTTTTACTATATCATTTATATAGGTATATTAAAATATACAAAATCATTATAATAAAAAAGTAATGTGTAATATGATTTTTCAATACGTGTCCCACTTTACTGTTTGCTAATTTATGATACCTTAAACGTTAAATTCTTAACTCAATGGAATTTAATGAAATGAATTAATAAATAATTTGATATAAAAATATACCGAGCAATACTATAATATAAATATTTATTTTTAATAATTTAATAAAAAATGTTCAAACTAAACTAAAGAAATAAATAAATTATATGTTTTATTTATAATTTTTTAATTAAATAAATTTATTGAAATAATTATATTTAAAATACTTTAATTATCTTTTAATTAAAATATAATTTATTTTACTTTTAAATTAGTACTTAACTAATAATTGAACAAAATTTATCATTAATATTTTTAAATAGCTATTGAATGATGAAAATAACTTACAAAAAATACTAAATATCATAAAAAATACTAAAAGGAAAATCATAAGTCCAAAATAATATAACTCAAAAATGGAGGAAAAAAAAGCAAAATAGTGAAAATTCCAATTCAACCCGATTTTATCCTGTTCTTAGTTCAACTGATCAGTACGTGACTTTTTTCGTGATTGAACCGAACCGATCAGCTACCGATTCATGATTGAATCAGTTTGATCGATTGGTCTGGTTTTAATAACATTATTGTGTTTAAGTGAAACATAAAGATAAAGAGGGATAGTGATGGGTTCGTTGAATTTGTCGTCAGGAAAGGAAGCTGTTGTGGACATTTTCATCCACAATAGCAAATATTTTAGCAGAGGCTTCGCTCCAATAATAAAAATTTTTCAAAGATTTTTAACAAATGAAAAATTGAAAAAATTGCTTAAATAAGAAAATTAAGTTGAGAGAAACTACTAGAAAAACAAACTCAATCAACAAAAATTATGATCTCTTGACATTAATTTTCTTGAGGTACCCAATTGCAAAACATTTCAACCATATAATTATTAGTTAGCATTTCAATATCAATTCTTCACATGGCAAAGTTAAGCACAACTCGTTCATGATCATTTCCACATTATAAGATATGCAAAATTAAGTGAAAGTGCTAAAAATCAACGCCAGCAATTTGAATTGAAGTTACTATCGCCGCTAGTGGCATAAGCATAGTTGGAATTCTCATTTCAATTCTTCCGATAGCAATTAGCAACTAGTTAAGCACAACTCGTTCATGATCATTCCCACATCATAAGATATGCAAAATTAAGTGAAAGTGGTAAAAATCAACAGCAACAATTTGAATTGAAGTTATTATTGTTGCTAATGGCATGATCATAGTCACAATTCTCATCTCAATTCATCCTATAGCAATTAGCAACCAGTTAAGCACAACTTGTTCATGATCATTCCCACATCATAAGATATGCAAAATTAAGTGAAAGTGCTAAAAATCAGCACCGGCAATTTGAATTAAAGGTACTATCGCCACTAGCAGCAAGAGCATAGTCGGAATTCTCATCACCACAATAGTAGAGAAATTCCGGCGAGCAAAATCAAATTGAAATAAAAAATAAAACCAAACCAAAGGGCTGTTTCTGTATATTAAGTTAGTTTTATTTTTTATTTATTTAGTTCAATTTTTAAAAATTTTAATTTGTTTAGTTCAATTTTTGAATTACGAAAATTTAATAGACAGAACTTTTAAAACTACATTATCTTGACATTTAAAATAACATCGTTTTATACCAAAATGTTGTTGTTTTGATATTTTTTATATATAAAAAATAAAATATATAAAAGTTTAGTCAATTCGGTCTGATTTTTTTCACCTAATTCGGTTGATTTGGTTATTTTTTTAGAAAAAGTTTAATCTATTTAGTTTGATCGATTTTTAAATCAAACTAATCGAATATTCACCCCTATCCATATACTTGCGCTTTAACTATTTAACTAGAAATCTATTAATGTCGACGATAAGCGCATAGCCGATTTCTCCTTCAAAGTGGATAGTGATATACTAAGAGTTAAAAGAATTTTATTTTATTTTTTGAGAACATTTTCTCATGAAAAAGAAACATTTTGTATCATCCTTCTTTCCCTAAGACACTCTGTATCTTTTGACTTTTGGAATGTTGCTTATCAACCACCTAAGCTTAGTTCCGTTCTTGCCTTATGTCGTATACCAAATCATCACCCTTAGTTCTGCTTTTGCCTTATGTTAAAAAAAAAATTGCTCTTGCAAGTGTCGCATAGCTTATGCTTTTAATCTTTGTTAAATATCTCATATTGCTTATTTATAATATTGTAATGCTTCTTTTAATGATCTATACAATTTTCACTTTTTAAACTGATTTTTAAATTTAATTAGACTCAAATCCATGTTTTTAATATGGTCTTAGAGCTATTGAACTTTCAATATTGGGCCATTCTAAGGGCATGGACTTGATTAGCTCGTTCGATTTAATATGAAAATTGAGAAAACTACTTATTCTTTTAGAATCGAACTAAATAAAACAAAATTTTTAAAAACTAACTGAACAAACTAAAAACTGAATAGACCAAAATAACACTTAGTTTAGTTTGATTTTACAAACCTCTAAGCTACTCATAGATGTCTACTCTTGCAAACTCCACACTCCAGATTTCTTGTATATGGTTGGCCCCCTAGCATTCCTTGTAATAGTTTGCACACTTTTCACATTTGAGCTAGCTTTTAGGGCTGAAGTAAGCAAAAATCCATTCTTTCAATCTTTTAATAGTGTCATAATGCTACACTCACTTGACATTAGTCAGGTATATATGTGCATACTAAAATAAGATGTTTTAAAAATATCTACACTCTCACTAATAAAAAGTTGTTTTATTTTACTAAGAAGTCTTATATTCAAGCTCTGCTTCTCTTTTCCATATAAAAAAAAATTATATTTAGTGATGCTTCTTTATAAACAATTTAAAAAGAATTGCCATAAGCATAATTAAATGATGCATTCCGAATGATCTTATAATACAAGTCCTTTACATTTGATAATATTTACTTGTTGATGCTTTTTTATAAGCACCTTTAATGTTGTAATGAGTCTCTAAGTGTCTTTAATTTAACAAAGCTTTTGATTATAAGCATTTTTAATTTAATTACATATTTTATATAAGCATAAGAAAAATCCACTTTCATTTTATAGAAATAAGGTAAAAAAAAGTTGACAATAATTTTTATACATGTTAATAGTTGACCTCCAATCCATGTTTAAAATTAAAGAGGAGAACTTTGTGGATTTCTTCTATTATTGATATGCTAATTTTTATCCAAACTACCCTAAGGCGTTTTAATTAGCTCTCTTAATTATAAGTCCTCATTTTCTCTTTATTTTTTCAATGTGGGATTTATCCACCTTTCCTTGTGC
>CANXYI010550954.1:0-10072 GCA_948208565.1 Hura crepitans | reverse complement strand
AATAATAGCACAAAAGCCTTAAGGTTTAGGTGAAGATGGTTGAATTGCTCCTAGTTTAAGCTCTTTAAGCTCCTCGATCTTTTCTGCTATTTGAATGTGTGTTTTGTCATTGTAATGTTTTAGCGTCTCTCCTTTTTTTTTGATGTAGAGAAGTATTTATATCTCTTCTATAGTTTTTTCCTCCCCTTCATCCAAAAAGGAGTCTCAATCCTTAAAGGATTTTGGCTTCTAGACTGAATAGGTAGGATTCTCACTTTAGGGTGTTTTTCCCATCAACAAGTCTGTGTGGACTTATCCGTACTAGTCTGCATGGACTAGACTTTTTGTTATGTTGGTTCGTGGTCCTCAAAGGCTAGACTTTGGCCTATTCATGCAGTTAGTCTGTGCGAACATGGTTTAGTGGGTCCATGCGGACCTACCTCTTGATGGCTTTATGCTATGCTTGAGAGTTTATCTTTGGCTATCATTATAGGACAAAGTGAGGTGTCTACAGTTACCCTCACTTTATTGTGTGCTGTGTATCAATAGTACATAGCAAAGTATCTAAGTTAGGGATAATTACCTGTTAGCCTCTTCTACTCATGTTATTACTGAGCGGGCCTTGATGTAGATTTCAACATTGACTATGGATTAGCTTATGAGGCATGAACCTAGAATGGTGGATTGGCTTATGAGGCTAAACTCAGAGGATAGATTAGCTTCAAGGCTGAATCCTGAGGTGATAGATTGGCTTATGAGGCTGAACCCTGAGATGATAGATTGGCTTTGAGGTTGAATCTTGATTAGAGAATTAAACTCGGGGTTGATTCAAAGTTAGCAAATTAAACTCAGAGTTGATTTATGATCAGTGGATTAAACTCAGGGTTAATCCATAATTATGGATGAATTTTGTGGTTAATCTAAGATTATAGATGGAACTTCGAGTCGAACCTACAAAGAAGAAATGAAATATTATTTTACTTGTGAAGAGAGTAAGTTTGGCCTTTGAGAGGCATTTCTCTTTTTCTCTAGTTCTTTTGAATTTTAGTAGTCAAAGGTCCGTGTGGACTTTGTTTGTCATTGTTCATGCAAATTGATCTTGATAGGAGTTCATGTAGACTTGATGGGGAAGATGTCTGTGCGGACTAACAGTGCAAAGGTTCGTGTGGACTTTTCACGTCCTAACTATAACTATCTCTTTTCCCCCTTATTTCTTATTTGTATCCTTACTAGTTTTCTTTTTCTGCTCTTTTAGGAACACTGCACCTATCAATAGGGTGGCATTTGGTGACCCAATCCTAATTTTGGTAGATTTGACACACCATGCTTGCTCTAAAGTGTGTCCTCAGGTATGTTTTCCATCTCCTGTGTGTCTCCTGACCATTTTCATTGAATTTTTTTTTGTGTTTTCATGTTGTGAAAATTCTCTAGTTTGATAAGTTTGTGTGGACTAAGTAGGTTAGGGCATGATAGGTCTGTGCAGACCTAGATTTCTAGGAGAGTTAGTCCATACAGACCTAGTTTTCTATCTTGCTGTAGAAATTGTTATTTGATTATTCTAGGTGATCTGCCTTTTAAAGTTTGTGCGTACTTGTCGTTGACTATGTTCCTTCCATGCGGACTTATGTTTGACTCTTTTATAGTTCTTGCAGACTTCCATGTATCTATGAATAAGGTCCGTGTGGACCAGTCTTACCTACTTTACCTTGGTCCGTACGGACCTTTATTTAAAATTTTAGTTTGTGTGGACTTTTATTGATTCTTGCTTTATTTTTTTTGCAGATGTGCCTTAAGTGTAGGAGCACCTTATCTGGACCCTAACAGTGGTATTCCACTATGTTGGTGGTGGTAAAGAATGGAGTTTGGTTGACTGGCTTCCAAACCTTCCTTGATCATCTTGTGTGCGAGGACTTCCACTGTGATTTGCAGGCCTTGAGGGTGCTATTAGATTGGTAGATGGACACTACCCACACTTTCCATTTATCCTTTAGTGAGATGATGATCACCCCCTTTGACTAGGCCTTTATCACCACGGCTCCCTATACAGGCTGTACGATTGCCTTCGACGCCTATTACTAACACCTATCTTCGAGGCTGCTGGAGGTGAAGGAACTGCTAGGGTTCATCCTTTAAGACAAGGTTGGAAGTATTCACTGTACAGATCTATAGGAAAGATGGGGAGAGGAGTCACCCTTGAGTGAGCTAGAGGTGGATCAGTACACTAACTGTTTTCTCTTATATTTGATGGGTACCGCTTTGTTTGCCAACACCAATGGTATTATGAGCTGGAGCTTCCTTCTGGTCTTGAAGGAGGTTGACAAGATAGGTAGTTGGAACTGGTGTTGCTCTTCTCTAGGATGGATGTTCTAAAGCCTTGACATGGCTGTGCGGACTAAAAAGAGCCACTGCTTCATTCAGGGCTTTGTATTGGGTGTCTTGGTAAGCCACTCCCTTTTTATTTGTGCGCTTCTCTTTAGAATTTTATTTGTGACCTCATTTCTTATTATTTTTAGGTGTGGGCTTATGAGCTCCATTTGTTAGCTTGCCCTTGTGAGCTAGATATGCCTCGATGCTATCTAGTGATGGATTGATGGGTGCGACCTACTTCTTACACATGGAACATGGCCTCCCTGATGCAGCATCGGTAGTACCTTAGCTCCTGTGCATAGACTGATATGAGTATTTCTTACATATCAAGTCAAAATGAATTTGTTAGCTATTTATTCACACTTAATTGATGTTTACTTATGCAGATTGACTTAGCTTGGTGGGTTTTTCCCATCAATGAGTTACCTCCTCCTTTGTGCTTTATTAGGGGCTTATTTTTTCGCCATTTGCTATTAAAAACTCCAGAGACCTACTGTTAGTTTTTAGGAGAAAGGGAGGTTAGCTGGCACTTAGGTCCTGATGTCTACCTTATTCTTTTAAACTCTCCTAACTCGTTGCTATTTAAGAGGTACATTGATGAACTAGAGTTCATGTAAGGGATAACTATAAGAATCTCAGGGGCTACACTAGTAGAGGATAGTAATGAGGGCCATACTTCTTGGGCCTCAGCTCATTTACTTTTCTGCATCCCTTATACATCGGGACTTCCTACCCCTCAGGTGAGTTTTTTACTTTTTGATTCCTTTTCATGACTTGTTCTAACTTGCATGTGTGGTATTGTAGCTTGTTATTGTCCCTAGGGCTAGCCCGTATTCCTCGAGGAAGCGACTTAGAACTACTTCGAGTTCTCTCAGCTCTTAATTCTCACCTCCCCCTACTCATAATGGAGTTTCAGGTCCATCTGTTGGTCTGATGCCTTTGCCTAGTGAAGTGATAGGGACCTTGGTAGATATCCTAGAGTTAAAAGGGGAGTTATCTTCTACTGAGCTTCATATAGAAGAGAACTAGCTAGTAGCCTTTGAGCCTAAGAACACCATGTTGGTGAGATCATTGTGTTTACTACTTGCATCACTTGAATCTTCTTATTGCATATGCCTTATGTTTCTTTCCTCTGATCAGGTGAAGAAGGCTCCTGTGGAGAGGACCGCTCGAGTTGTAGAGGTATTCAGGAGGGCCATAATAGATGAGCCCGGGTGCTGGCTATAAGTAGCTTTCCTATCATGGTCAATTTGGTACATATCATACATGTCATGTGTGTTATATGTGTTTACATGTGTATATATTCTGTGCATGTCATGTACATCGTATATGTTATGTATGTACGCTATGCATGTCATGTATGTTACATGTGTATGTATGCTGTGCATGTCATGTATGTTACATTAATCCTCCTTTTTCCCATAGAATAAGCTGTCAAGGTAGGTGGTTGCCCTATGCGAGGCCTATTGGAAGATTAGGGCCTATAAGGTGGCTGAGAAGCTGGTAATCTCTTTTGAGGATGAGGACACAAAGGAAGAGGATAACTTTGAAGAGTAGGTAAGGAGGCACCCCCCTCCTTATTTTCTTTCTTCTTCGCTTTTTTTGATGGTTGTTATGTGGGGAGTAGAATGTGAGGCATCCCCCCTCTCCTTTAGTTAGAGATAGGAATTGTAACTTCCTATTTCTATAATTTTAAACTCTGTATGCACGCTTTAATTTTTTGTTCAAGCACATTTAACTTCAAATTTTATTGATCTTGGATGTTTTACTTTGCATTTTAGTCTGTACGGACTTAAAAAAAATCTTTTGGTTTGGGAGGACTTTGATTCACTCAGTTTGGTTGGACATTACCCAAATGTGGTCATATACTTGACATAGCGATGGTGTGGACTTAAAAAAATCATTTTGGTTTAGGTAGACTTTGGTTAACTTATTCTAGGTGGACATTGCCCAAATACGGTCATGGATTTGGCATGGCAATGGGGTAGACTTTAAAAAATCATTTTAGTTCGGGCGGACTTTGGTTAACTTAGTCCAAGTGGACATTGCTTAAATGTGGTTACAGACTTGGCATGGCAATGATGCGGACATCTATCTCTTAGTCCACACGAACTATGACACCATTTCTAGGTCCGTGTGGACTTCCTCATGTGTTTTGGATTCATATTCCTGATAGGAAGAGGAATGGATTTTTTGATTTATAAATACTCCCTTTCTTGGTTTTTTTTCACCCTATGCTCTCATCATGTCTCCTTTTCGCCTGGAGTTGTCTAAAACCTTGGAATTGAAGGCCTCTTAGACTTCACCCATTCTCGCCCCTTTTTTCGCTCATAGATTTTTGAGGAAGGTTCAAATTGATCCCAATTTCTTAAATGTTGCAGCGCAGAACTGGGACCCTATCTTCCATGTTTTCATCTTTGGTCAACAAGAGATTTGTCTGACTTTAGAAGAGTTTACCACCATCTTGGAGTACAAAATTACTCTTACTACCCCTTTAGCTCTGCCTTCCTTCGAGGACCACTACCCTATGGATGTTGTCCTTGCTTTGGGTTTTTCTCCAGTTATGGCTCGTAAAATGGTACTAGGGGTAAGCCCGATTTGTTTGTGAGCAATCTTAGACCATGCGTATCAAATCTCTATTGACTTAGTGGAATGGATGAAGTGTATCCTGTTATGCCTTTTTGGAAGTTGGCTCACTATTACTTCTCGTGATGAGTGTTGTGATTTCAAAATCCTTCACCTTCAACTGCAACACGCTCTAGCCATAATCCTTTTGTCATTTTTCTGGCTAAAACCATCCATGGTTTAGATATGCTATCAAAAGGAGACATTGATTTTGTAACTAGGAGTTTGCTCCTTTTGCAGGTATATGTCATGGACTTTTACTTTGTTGTGACCCTAATTTTTTCCTAGTATGCTTATGATAGTTTTTGCACTAGCGAGTCTGCCTAATTTTTGCTTTGGTGGTCCTTTACAGATTTTCTAACCTAGCAGCTCTCTCTTTTTCTCTTTTTTTATTGATTTGGTTGCAAGAGAAGCTAAAATTACTCATTCCTCCACCTGTAAGACTTTAAGTGAAGTATGGCTTATGCCATCATTATGAGAGGAGGTTTATAATGAAGTGTGACTCCTTTGACCAATGGCTCTCATGGCTTGACATGGCTGCCATAATGCAATGGAGATGTCCTTGGTGGAAAATCAGCCACTTTACTTTATCTTGCCATGCTGGTTGTGTTCCCTTGATCGGGTTAAGACATGTTACATTTTACATCCCCTCGCATATCTTGCGATAGCTTAGTCTGGTGCAAAGGATACCTATTAAGCCTCTGGGATTCTATGGTGGCCTTTTGACTCATCACTTCCTGTGCTCTTTTCCTAAACTTGTGGTGAGGATGCACCATCCTGAGGGATGTGCCTGATTATACAATCGATGCTATTAATACAGATGAATCTTATGACAAGTGGATCTTAAGTAACACTAAAGATAATAGATCATTAGTACTAAAAAGGAAGAATGAGAAAAATGTTCCTAATTTTGAAAAGAAATAGTGTATATAGAATTTAGTTACTTGTATGGCCCTTCCTAAATGGGAATTTGCATATCAATTATCAAAACTAAAGCATTTTTATCATCAACTGCATTTAAGACTAAGCCCATTAATCTTGATGAATGTATTAATTTCCATTGATAGTACTGTCATTACCAATCAACCTTTAAAAGGTTTTCTTGATTGGACATTTTCCCTCTAATCCCCTAACTTTTGCATAAAGTGCCTTATTGGGTTTTCACCTAATCGGGGTGTCTTAACTTTTGCCTAAACTGCCCTATTCGGGTTTTCAGCTTAACGGACTTTTTTTAATAGAAGTACTTATTTAGCCTGTTTGCATTGATTGGTTTTGAGAATACATTGCCCTCTAAATCTGAGATCTTGATGCCCCTATGCTTAAGCACCTTTTTAACCATATAAGGACCTTCTTAATTGGGTTTAAATTTTCCCCTAGGATCTAACAATAATGGTCTGATCTGCTTAAGCTCCAAATCACCTTCTCGTATAGTTCTGGGCTTGACTTTCTTATTGTAAGCTCTCGCAATTCTTTTCTGGTATAATTGCATGTGATAGAGAGCTTTAAGCCATTTTTCATCAATTAATGCTAACTGCTCATATCTGTTTCAAGCCCATTCTACTTTAGGTATGTTTACTTCTAATACTACCCTTAGTGAAGGTATTTCAACCTTGATTGGCAGCACTGCCTCCATGCCATACGCCAGTGAATAAGGTGTGGCTTGGGTAGATGTCTTGATAGTTGTTCTGTATCCCCATAGTGCAAAGGGTAACATGTCTGCCTAATCCTTATAGGTGGTAGTCATCTTTTGCAAAACTTTGTTAGTATTGTTATTAGCAGCCTCTACCACTCTATCAGCTTGAGGTCGATATGGACAGACTTATGATGTTGAATTCTATACTTTTGTAGAAGTTGTCTGGTTTCTCCCTAAAATTGCACCCCATTGTCTGAGATGATTTGTTGTGGTAACTTATACCTACAGATAATATTTCTTTCAATAAATTTTCCCATCTGTCTTGCCCCTAATTTATTGAAAGATTCTACTTCCACCCACTTTGTGAAGTAATCCACTACGACCACTATGAACTTATGCCCCCTGGCAGCTAACGACCTTATTTCCCCAGTTATATCTATTCCCCATGTTGAAAATGGCCATGGAGATGACAAACTAGTTAGATCATTTGGTGGCAAGTGGCTTAAGTTCCCATATACTTGGCACTTATGGCACCTTTTCACGAAGTCGCAACAATCTGATTCTATGGTTGACTAGTATTATCCCAATCTTATGATTTTCTTTGCTAAATTCCTCCTATTCATATGAGGATCGCATACCCCCGCGTGTATATCCTCGAGTACTTTTTGGGATTCCATTTTGTCTATACACCTAAGCTGTATCCCATCCATTTGTCTCTTGTACAACATGCCTTGGAATCAGATAAATTGAGTGGATAACTTCTAGAGTGCCTTTTTATCTTTTTTAGTTACATTCTCTGGGTATTATCCCGTTTCAAGATAGGTTTAGATATCATGGTACCATGGTAATTCCTAATAAGGTTGTTTAGTGACAGAGATGACTATTCCAGTATAGGTGGAAAACCTTGTCTTGCAGAAATACATTATCTTGGGTAGATCCTTCTTTAGTAAGGTTTGACACTAACATTAATGTGGCTGAAGCATCTGTAGCCTGGTTTTATTCTCTAGGGATGTGGTGAAAGGTGTATTGATCAAATCCTTCGATAAGGTTTATAAGTATTCTGACATACTTGCTCGAGTTCTCATCCTTGACTTCCCAATCACCTTTTACCTATTAGATGACTAGCATTAAATCTCCATAGACATCAACCACTTTTGCCCCTAACTAATATAGAGTTTTAAGACCATAGATGCATGCCTCATACTCTGCCAGATTATTGGTGGCTGAAAATTCTAGCTTTGTTGCCAAGAACATCTGTTCACCATCTGGATTGTTGACTAGTGCTCTAGCACCTGCTCCTTTTTGGTTAATGGCCCTGTCGAAGAACATTTTCCATCTTACCTAGGATATTACCCCTAATTGTTCATTTGGAAAGTCATATTCCTCCTGTTTCTCTT
The DNA here is from genome assembly GCA_948208565.1 of Hura crepitans. Classification (NCBI taxonomy): domain Eukaryota; kingdom Viridiplantae; phylum Streptophyta; class Magnoliopsida; order Malpighiales; family Euphorbiaceae; genus Hura; species Hura crepitans. The sequence continues at coordinate 2,071 of CANXYI010550954.1, read as the reverse complement.
TGATTGGGTGCTGGGCTAGAAATTTAGCTATAGCTCGACCTTTAATGGTCTTCTTAGTAATATAGGAGATATCAAACTCTTAAAGAAGTAATATCCAATGTCCCATCTTTCCTACCAAGGATGGTGCAGATTGTAGATACTTAAGTGGGTCATGTTTCACCACTGCCTCTACTTTGTAAGATTAGAAGTAATGACACGGCTTCTTCGATACCCAAATTACTCCCAAACATATTTTCTCTACTTTCGTGTATTTTTGTTTGTATGGGAGTAGTTCTTACTTAGGTAATAAACTGCATTTTCTATTCTAGCTTCATTCGCTTGTGCAATTAGTGCTCCTATTAAGGACCCTTCCATTGCTAGGTACAGAATTAAGGGCTTACTAGATTTCGAGGGCTTTAGAACTGGAGGGTTAATCAGGTACTTCTTAAGAATTAGAATTCTTTCTTGTAATCATTATTCCACTCCTTCGATTGTCCTTTGTGTAGCAGGTTGAATATAGGTTCATAAACTGCTGTGAGTTTATATATGAACTTGCTGATTATTGAATTTTGCCTAGGAACCCCTTGACATCTTTTTCTGATTGTGGTGTGGGCATATCCAAGATGGCCTTCACCTTGTCAGGGTTAACTTTAATCCCCTTTTTACTTACTATGATATGACTCCAAAGATGTACTTTTTGGGGTTGAGTCTCATGTTGAACTGCTCTAGCCTCTAGAAGAACTTTTCTAATGCTTCAAAATGTCTTTCCCTTTTTATGGACTTCACCATCATGTCATCTATATATACTTCGACTTTGTGTATCATGTCATGGAACAGCTTGGTGGCTATTCATTGATAAGTGGCCTCGCATTCTTTAACCTGAAAGGCATCACTTTGTAACAATACATACCTTATTCTGTTATAAAGGCAGTCTTGCACTTGTCTATTACTTTTATAAAGATCTAATTGTATCTAGAGAACCCATCAATGAATGAGTACATAGTAGCCATTGCTACACTATCTACCAACACATCTATATAGGGAAGGGGAAAGTTATCCTTTAGATATACCTTGTTTAGGTCTCGATAATCCATGCATATCCTAACCTTTCTATCCTTCTTAGGTACTGGTACTATATTGACAAGCCAAGTGGGAAAGACTATTTCCTCAATGAACTTTGCGTCAAGCAACTTGACTACCTCCTCTTTTACTTTCTCTGCCCATTTAGGTCTCATTCTTCTGAGCTTTTGTCATACTAGGAGAGCATGATTGTTCATTGTTATGGCATGCTTCGCAATTTCTCTATTGATCCCCGGCATGTCATCATAATTCCAGGCAAAAATCCTTTCATACTTTTTTAGTAATCTCTTAAAATTTTCTCTTTCTCTGACAGTAGTATCATGGGCAATTAATACATTCTTTGGTTATTCATTAGTTCCAAGATTAAAAGGATTAGTTTTAATGTAATTAATGTAAAAAATGCTCATGTAATGATCACTTTTATGCACATTACCATTAAGAGAAAGATCACACAAATAAGCAAATTCATCATTCTTCTTATTAGAAAGTAAATCATTTACCTCGAAGAAGTCACAAAGATACAATTCATCTATAAATAAATTAGAATTTTCTAGCTCAAGCATATCCTGCAGGAGGGCAGGATAGACTTCTTCAGCAACTGGTGACTTCGAGAACACTTCCTCTATCCATTGAACTTGAGTAAGATGTCCTGATTCCTAATCTATAACATCAGCAAAAATTTCAAATCCAAGCCTGTAGCATCCCTTTATTATGGCAAGTTCTGGGGTCTTATCATACTTGATACCCTTCTGCTTGACAAAGTGATGTTTTAATGAGTTGGCCATTCTTAGGTTATCCTCTTTGCTCGAGTCATAGCCTAATCCCCTAGTATCCTTCTAGGTATGCAATTGCAGAGGTTTAGTGATACCTTGCAAGTTTTTTTCTAAACTAGCTCCAGGAAAGAAATCCATTTACTTCATCATTTTGGACACAGCTGGGTCCATGTAATCCTCATAAATCCTTGTAACATGGAATCCATTGAAAGGTTGATTGGTGATAGCTAGAATGGAGA
>CANXYI010550908.1:0-10546 GCA_948208565.1 Hura crepitans | reverse complement strand
AAGGCATCGGCTACCGTATTAACCTTTCTTAAATTATAGTCAATCAGACAATCATAGTCTTTTATTGGTTCCATCCACTATCACTATCTTAGATTCAGTTACTTTTATGTGGGAAGGTATTTTAAGCTCTTGTAGTTAATGTAGATGTAGTACTTTTCATCATATAAATAATGTCTCCACACTTTCAGGGCAAAAATAATTGTAGCTAACTCTAAGTCATACATTGAATAATTCCATTCATATGGTTTCAGTTGCCTTGAGACGCATGCTATAACCTTCCCATCTTACATTAGCACACATCTAAGAGCATTATGTGATGCATCACTATATATCACAAAATCTTTCCTCGACTTAGGTTGTGTGAGGATAGGATCTTAAGTTAACATAGCCTTCAACTTGTCAAAGCTTGCTTAGCACTTATCATCCCATACAAATTTCACATATTTTTGTAACAACCATGTCATTAAGGCTGCAACCATAGAAAATTGCTAAACAAATCTCATATAATAGCTAACTAATCCTAAGAAGCTTTAAATCTATCACATTTCTATATGGTTTTTATGACACTCCCTACTAGATTCTTAAAGAAACCCAATAAGCGGTGTACTTCCCGCTAGGTCACCCATCCTTAGATTTCTCCCATGATCATTCATTTAACTTTTACTTATTTTGTACAATTCAATTTTTTCTGATTCCAAATTCCTTCCTGTTTGTTCTTATAGCTCATTTAAGTTCATATCATCATGATCATGTCATTACAGAATGATTTCAAATCATTCAAACATTTCCTAAAAATTCAGTAGCATAACGGCTGATCGGGTCACTATCCTAAAAATTTCAACCTGTAAAACACTTTTATAATAGATTCTCACATCTCTCGGATCCTTTTGGTGCCCTAAATATCACCCTATCATCAGCTTCTATGAAACAATAATCACAGGCCTTAAGCCACAATCAAGAAAATACACAATATAGAGCCTCAGGCTCAAAAATACCAACGTAAGCTATACATACACAAAAGGGATTAACAATTGATTATTTACAACAAAATCTATGTTTATATAACTACATCCTGTGTCCCTTATATACATCACACCCATTTCCCCACCTAAGTACATAGAGTGAAAAAACTATACAAATGTATATTATCAACCTTTTTTTTTTATGACCTTTGATCTTCACTGCACATTTTACAAGGCCATGTCCTTATTTTTGTTACCTGCACACTGAAATAGGTAAACTAATTATATAATATACTCAGTGGTGAATTCAAGCATTTAAAAAATGTCTAGTAGTTTATCCATACATATCTACTCATATTCTTATCTTATTCTGATATCTAGGTCAAACCTAGATTACTAACATGCGAAATTACCATTTTGCCCTAGGGTGTTTTTGTCCATAAATTATCCAGTTAATCATTTTAACATAGGTAAGTTATAGCTTCAAGATTATTATCAATAATTGCATGCAAAATCTTTAATAATTAAACCAATAAACATTATCTATGAAAAATTATTAAAATGCCCCTATATTATTTTTTTGTGTCTTAGGCAAATTATATGGTTCTTATGTAATTCATTTTAGCTAGCCCATTTAGAAAGACAACATTGATAGACACTAGCTTTAGAGGGAAAATAAACTAATGAAGTGGTCTGCATTCTGGACCACCCTGACCACTACACCAGCTCGATTAAGCTATAGCACCCAAGGTGCAAATAATGAGGTGTGGTCTTCCTAGTAGACTAGTCTATCCAACAGACTAGTACAGTTGCCCTCTAGGACCTTCACTGCTATATCGGCATTATTTTAAAGATCTGTGATAAAGTGGCTATGTTTGCCCAGCAAACTGGTCTATCTAACAAACTAGTGCAGCAGCCCTCCGGGACCTATGCCATTGCACTAGTAAAAATCAATTTCTAGCATCAGATGGCAAGGATAGAAAGTTATCTATTCAAAAGACTAGTAGAGTGGATATGCCCTTATACCAACCTTGTCTAAAAAATAGACAGTGTAGCAGCTACTAAAGATCCCTAAGTTGACCGATCAACCCATTTAGTGGGTGTCTATTTAGTGGGCCATCTAACCTCAATTTGTGTCCATTTCTTTAATGATAAAATTTTTATAATATTATTAACTAAAAAATAGATAGTTATAATTTTTTTGGCAACGTTGAAATTTAGCTTAGTCTAGTATGGCCACAAACAGGCTATACCGAGTGAATTATCAGAAGATATTTCCAAAGGTGTAATTACCAATAATTATGATGTATTATGTTAGACTTTATTTCATAAGTATTTTTTCATTTTATGCCATTTATAGTCTAGTGGTTTTATTGGTTCAGGTAATAGTCATTTTAGGACAATTATAGGTCATTGCAGCAAGCTTTCACTAGGCTTTCTAGGTTTATTTCACCTTATTTTTTAGTGCAGTTTTCACTATTTATTTCATACATTCATAGGCCTAAAGTCAATAGTACTTAGGCTACTTAAAAAGCCAAAAAATTATAGGCATACATGCCACAACAAATAAACACCCCATCATAGCCATTTTAAGGTATATAATTTAAGTACATTCTTCATTTACAAACCATAGGCCTTAAAGGGAAATATAAGCCACTTTTCATATATTATTTATAGCCAAACTTAAGTTCATTATTCTTGTCATTTCTTGATTACATTACATGCCATTTTAGGGTATACATATTACTTTATTTCATGACAAAGTAACTAAGCTAGTCATGCTCTTATAATCATGCTTTTTTACACATACATTGTACACATGTTATCTACCTTTTCATGCCAATATTCTTTAGCTAGCTCTCGGGTACAACTAGCTATTAGCCTTAGTCATGAATTTTCATAGGGTTCATCACACAATCACTCATTTGTCTATAGCCTAAACACACTTACATATATACCTTTACATCTTTATGCCACTTAAAATAGCAAAAGCCCCTTTATATGTCTCGGCCACAACTAGCCTTCCATACCTCCATGCATTATTCAAGCTTGTTACTTGCCATATTAATAATTAATACATTCAATGCCTAATGTACATATATTGTCAACCTCAAACACTTATTAGGACTACCACATCATGCCATACACATTCCTATGCTAGAGACAAGCTCTCAGCCACTCCCTCACCTTATGCCCAGCATGCATTTTCCCATAAATTTACAAGTAATTTCTATTACATACCAACACCAAAACCATTATAAGCACACATTAAACATCATAAGAGACATCAAGTACCATAAGCATTCCTTTACCTCCTTGCACACCTCTTGGCTACTAAGGGTTTGATATTAATATTACTTCTTTTCATTAAATAACCATACCTTTCACATTCTATCATGCCATATACTACAATCCTTCAATGAAAATACCAATCCAAGCTAATTCATGTACTTAAACCATCCCTAACTTAAAAAGAGAAGCTACTAAAATTAAAAGGCATGAAGTGAATGTTTGAATTCACGTACCTCACACTTTAAGAAATGAGAAGTCCACCCTTCAAGCCTTTAAATCTACCCTTCTAACCTACCACAGAAGCCTTTTCTCCCCTCTTTCAAGCTTCTTCTCTTTTTGAATCACCTTAAAAACCATCAAACCACATGGTATTAGATGTTACGCATCCTAAGTAACTATTTTTAGACTAAAAGGATCAAGGAATTTCTAGGAGGAAGCCATAGAACTCACCTTGCACACTTATTGGACAACTTCTATCCAAGAAACTTTAGAGATTTTTCATTAATTCATGGCTGCTCCTTTTGCTATGCTTCTTTTTCCTCTAGCTGCCTAACACCCAAGAATGAATTTAGGTGAGCAGAGATTCCAGGAATGCAGTGAAGAAGATGTTGAAAATGGTGAGAAATGCTAAAGATGGCATCAGTTCCAGTAGATGAGGAAGAAGAAATTCTTCCTTTTATTTAGTTGAAAAATCCACTTTTCAAACCCCATGTACACTTGACATGCCCCTTAGGCTAGCTGTCCAGGTGTGGGTGGGTCCCATAGCCACTTGAACCATCTTAAAACATCTCAATTTTTTGGTAAACTTTAGAAATTCACCAAAATTCACAGAGACCTCAAAAAATTACACCATTTATTTTAAAATTAATATTTTAATCCCTTTTACATGCTTATAAATTTTCATAGCCAAATTACATCAATAGGATAGTTTTTAGATTGCCTCGATTTGCATGCCAACCTTAAAAATTACAAGAATTTGTGAACGACCTAAGAATGAAAAAATTCATTCAACAATGGACTCAGTGGAATTTTTAAGCTTTAGGGTCTAACATTTTTGAGTCTATCGGGGTACATCCCAGTTCATTCCTAGCCCGTAAAATTATTATTGCATAGAGGGGTAGTTTACAGTCCAAAATGAATTATTGGTTCTGCTAAATTTTTAAATTTTCCCTTTTTCATCAGTTTAAAGCCCCTCAAAGTTTTATGAGTAATGCCACTACCTCGATTTACATACATGTGACTTGGCACCTCGGGCACACTTTTTGGAACTAGTGGCACTATTCATAAAGCCTCAAAACATGGGCATTATAGTTTCCATTCCAACACTACTTTAATCTTGCTCAAGTCCACTATGATACCTTTAATTGAGGTAATGTGGCTAGAAAGGCTACTTCATTTAAGTAAAACTCTTATTTGCTCAGTTTGGCATATAATTATTTCTCCCTCAAAGTCTATAGCACTAATCTCAAGTGTTGCTCATGATCTTCCTTGGTCTTGGAGAACACTTGTCATCAATGAAAACCATGATGAAATGATCTAAATATTACTTAAAGACTTGGTTCATCAGATCCATAAACATTACAAGAGCACTAGTAAGCTCAATGGTATTACCAAGAATTTATAATACCTATATCTACTAAGAAAAGTTGTATTTAAAATGTTAGACTCTTTATTTCTCATTGATACCACGATCTTAAGTTAATATTTGAGAATACACTAGCACCTCTCAATTGATTAAAGGGATTATCAATCCTTGGAAATGGGTATTTATTTTTTATAGTCACCTCATTCAATTTTTCGTAGTCAGTGCATAATCAAAGTGACCCATACTTTTTCTTTTCAAATAGTACTAATGCTCTCTATGGTGAGACACTCAGTCTAAAAAAGCCTTTATCTAGTAATTCCTATAACTACACTTTTAGTTCTTCTAATTAGGTAGGTGCCATAAGATATAGGGTGATGGAAATAGGTGTTATAATAAGATGCACTTTAATCTCGAAGTCAAGCTCAAGTTTGGTGGTAACCTAAGCAACTTGCTGGGAATACATCTGGAAACTCTACTACCACTAGTGTCTAGTCGAGGCTTAATTCTACCTCAATAGTGTTAACCACGTGGGTGAAATATACTTCACACCTTTTTTGAATTAACTATCTTGTTGTCACTACTGAAATGACATTAGGCAAAGAATTTCATTCTCTAACTACTGTTACCTTATTCCTATCCGTTGTCATAAGTGTGAGCCTTTTCTAGCTATAATTTATTATAGCTCAATGTTTAGATAGCCAATCCATGCCTAGGATAATATCGAACTCATAAAATTAGAGCTTAATGAGATTTGTTGAGAAAATGTGTTACTAGACCACTAAAGGACAATCTTCATAAATTTTATTAGGAGAGAGGTGGCACATATCAAGTTCTCTTTTGGAGTGCATTGTAAATGCTACAAAATCCTAAATGTCAACTAAAACTAATATTCAGCCTTCACTGCATCATTTTTTACTGTTCTTAAAAAACTTAGTGCCCCTATCTTCTTGACCTTCTCTAAGTAGGTCATTTGTAATGCTTGGGACTATAGAGGCTATATTAGAGCTTATGGTGGCTATGATAGACCAACTGCAGCAGTGGTCTATCTTAGCAAATTAACAATCTACTGCAGCAATGCCAATTAAGCTTGTGCCTATGCTAGACATGCAACATCACTAGGCACGGGTGTTGCAAAACTCTTAAGCCCATGAATGGTTATTGAAGCATGACTAGTTACCTCTTCCCCATCACCTAGTAGGGTATGCTTACTCATCTTAGTTCACTATAAAAAAGAAGATTAGGGTATGCTTACTCATCTTAGTTCACTATAAAAAAGAAGATTATCAACCTTAAGTAATTTAGCTTTACATGACATAGAACCCTAGGTATATGGCACTTAGGCATTTTATGCCTAGGAATGCCTAAACCCACTATGATACCAACTAATGAGATACTCCCTTACTTAATACCAAACGTGAATAGAGATATCACATTGCTATCTTATTAACTTTTTAAAACCATTCCTTGATTATGTAAATTAAATTTCATTAACATGCATATGGTTTTACTTTAACCAATCAGTTACGAGTTATGCCTTGACAAAAATTCGGCAGCATAATGGCTATCCGAGTGAGAATAAAAAATTTTAGACCTAGATAATTATCACTTTTATCATAATCCTTATCATCTTTACATCTCAATGGATCCACCTGATCCTTTAGAATACTCTTATGAATAATACCACACATAGTTATCTTAGTCATCACACAATTAGATCCAAACATGTATATGTAAGTTGTACATTTCATATTCATCAACATCATAAAACCTATTTATAATATTTACAAACCATGGCAAAATCTATATACATAATTAAGCCCTCAACCCATCTCTATACGTGGTGTCCCTTGTACAAGACTAGACACAAAAATACCAAAAGATATACCTTATGAGTAGGCTGATGACTATATTGCTTACTGAGGCTAAATTTGATGTACTATCTTCTAGCTATGCATCAAAAACATTGATATGCTAAACATATATTTAATGGTGAATCATTTTATTGCACACACATACATCATACATTATGCAAAGCAATTCTATGATACATAATTGTCATACCATTCATTAATGTTACATTGATGTACTTGATTTCCTCATGCAACATCATATCCAATTTATCATATTATAATTTATAATTAAGCTAACTTAATGTATCCTTTTCTTATTTAATTGCCATTCAAATCATGATGCAATACCCTTATTAACACATTATGTTAATTTGTCCATTTTATTCATGAGGCTGATACTTAAAAGATAATGCTAGTAATACTAAATAACAAGATCCAACTTATACAGTGGCCCCTTATTATGGGCCTCAATAGTTGCACCTATCCCAACTCATCCAATTGCAGGGATAATTCTTAGGAACCTCTCAATACCAAAATGGTAGTGACAATCTTCATGGACTTCCCAATATTAGGATAGCAGGGATCAACCCTTATGGACCTCTCAATATCTAAAGCATCAGATAGTAGGGATTAGCCCTCAGGACCTCCCAGTTTCACATATCAAGATAGCAGGAATTAGCCCTAGCAGGCCTCCTAATATCCAAAGGTGTGTAGGTTCATGTCTAGAACCTCAATGGCTACACTTGCCATTCAATAGGCAATGATTATTAGAAACCAAAGCCACTAGCTATTGCTAACTCCTTAGTTAACCAGTCAACCAATCCAGTAGGCAGTCTAGCTAATATTAGCCAATTTCTTTTATCTTTCATCATTTACTTAACTTAATCCATTTCTTATCTTTATTCCATATTTTACCATTTATTTTACAACACATGAAGTTACATACACACTTTTTAGTTTAGCCATTACCCTAGTATTTCAAAGCAAGCTTCTTTAATATCTCATTTCTCTATTCTCTTTATTCAGTTATCATACATTGCATCACACTAGTAGGTCTCACACGTGACTATAATTTCATACCTTGTTACACATGATTAGGTCAAGCGTTCATAACAATATTTCCACACTTTACAATATGGCTATGTTACCCAATTGCACATATACTCTAGTTATAATCAATTCTTTTTCCTAATTTTTCTATGACATACCTTTATGATTAATCATGCATTAGCCTTTCTATTACCTCATTTGCATGCACACATATAATCCTAGTGCGTACCATTCACCCATCACACTAAAACACACATACATCTTATTTATCATCAGTTTCTCATTTTAGTCATTTACACACCAAATGGCATTAACCACCAATGCCTACAATCACACCCTATGGTCATACCATTCAGCCATTCCATACACACACATATATACACATTATTTTTCCTTCTTTTCTTTATGTATACATACTAATATTCATCAATTGATCTCATGCACAGATTCACCAAATGTAGTTACACACATACACACACATTTTAACTATTCCATACACATACACACACTCTTCAATGACACAAATGAATAACATACAATACTTGTTCCATTAAATTCACTTACAATAAGCTCTAAAGGACTACAAATGCACCACTAAGCCTTGTCTTTCTCTTTCTCTAATAAATCTTTCCCTTTTTTTTATAAATATAATCGGCTTTCCCTTAAAAAATCATATAAAATCATAATAAATTTTACATATGTCCAAACTAAAATTTAATCACATATCTATCATCTATACCTTAAATACTACCTCAAAAAAATATGAAACCTTAAAAAGAACCACTTACACAAGATTTTGTCACTACTTATCGAGTGTTAAAATCTCTAAAATTAGGCACTCTCGTGTATTTCTCTCACCAAAATAGTGTTTAAGAGACTGTGGAGGCAAGACTAAGGGGATCACCTTGTAGAAATGGTTTTATTTTAGGGTTTTAATGGAAGAAAAATGAAAGTGAAAAGGGAGGAGAAATGGCATCATCCACTTGATGAAAGTGGGGGAGGAAGATGGCTTATGGCACATATATGCCACTCCTTCTTTTATATTAAGAGGTTGGATGGCCCAAATCATGCTACATGGTGATCTTAACAATCCAAATTAATCATGTTTATGTTTTAAGCTTTAAAAATGTGATTTTAATGTTCAAGTCGTCTAAAATTATTTTATTTAATGCTAGAAATTATTTTAGAACCCTAAAATCTAAGGCCTAAAAGCCAATGATAAATCAATTAACTATTCACTCATGTTTTCAAGAAATTCACAAAAAATACTAGGCGATGTCATAAAATTTTTATTTTACCACCATTAGACTCTTTAGAATTTTTGAACTTCAAGTTATGCTATTTATAAGATGGTTCAGGCACATCCCAACCATTTTCTAACTTAACACAAACTCAAGTCACTATTAACTAGTTCTCAACATGAAAAAATTTATTAGTTTAGAGGTTAGTGCTAACTGTTTCATTTTTATCATTATTTTGCCCACTTTAATTCTATGACTAATACTTCCCCCTCGGCTAGCTCAATGTAACCCGATCACTTGGGAAAACACTATTCCTACCTCAGGATGTTCTATTCATGAAACTAAAGTGTTCGAATGTTAAAGCTATCATGCCCCCTATTGGTAGAATAGTAGTAGCATTAGAAACCTTTGTTGTTGTATCGTTGATGTTCCTAATAGTAACTAGTTTTATGTTGTTATTACCTAAAAGCTCTTATCTCCTCTTATCCAAATTGCCTCTAATCCTATAGCTTATTATCTTACAACCTTTCTTCCTACCCTATAACAATTCTACCCTAGAGTATTTACCTAATTATAGCTATGCCTTACCTAGGGTTTGGAATAGCTGCCACTACACTAACATCACTATTGTCTCGAGGCAGGCTCATTACTGCTAAGTGCTTATAGCCTTAATCATAAGTCTCACTATTTCCCTTACTTTTATTTATCATACTGCCTCTTCCTATTCTTCCACTAGCTCTTTGTAATGCCTAGAAATCCCAAGGTTATGAATAGTACTTCTTAGGATATGAATAGTATTTCTTAAGACTCAGGACACACTAATGCATCCAAATGGAAGTATTAATTGTAATATATTTTTTTGGCAATATTTAAAGTGAAAACACAGTCATTTTAATGGTTAAAAATAATAGCAAAGTTTTTACAGCAGTGTTTTATGAATATTAACTTAGTTTTTGCTAAACCGTAAATTATTTCATTTTTGCTCAAAAATACCTAATATCACTACAACCTAATACTCAAGTATTCTAAATAGTCCATTAGCATTAGAATTAGAATTTTTTAATATCGAGAAGTATTTTATAAAAATAGAACAAAGTTAAAAGTATTATTTAATCAATTTTTTTGAATTTTTTAAACACATTTTTTGAGACTTTTAAGTTATGTTTTAAAGGTTCACATAAAACTCTAAGATGGGCTTATTGGTGTTTAAAGTGACAAAAAAATTAAAATAAAGAGAATTAAAGAATGGAAAATATAGAAGCCTTTGGAAAAAAATGTAAAAATTTCAACATTAATTAAGGCATGTTTATAAAGGGTTAAAGAGGGAGTCAACACTTGAATAATGTTGTCTTCTACCCCTTTTGTCCCTTATGAACTTGACACCATTCTCATCACCTCCTTCCTCCATTTTTTTCTTCTTTCTTCTCCATTCTCACACCAAATTAACACCTAAACCTTAATTTGAAATGGAATATTGTAGATATTATGATATTTTTATCGAGGACGAGAGTGGTTAGTGGAGTCACCACTTGGCCTCTACATTAGGACCTCTAATCTTCTGTACCA
>CANXYI010550884.1:0-10525 GCA_948208565.1 Hura crepitans | reverse complement strand
GGGAGCTCGATTGTCCCTCACAAGGTAATTTATCTAGTGATGAGTGTGAGTTGCCACTTGAGTGGTTAGTCTGGAAAGTAAACCAAAAAGATTCTAGATTTAGGAATTCCCTCTTATTCATGCCTACCACATAACACCGGTTTTAATCTCAATGGTTCTAATTTTTATCAATTCCCTTAAGTATGTGATTATTGCAATTAATATAAATACGTTTGTATATCAAGAGGTGATTAAAGTTAAAGCAAATGAAATATGCATCAAAATAGATAAATCATATATATCTAACATACATGAAATTATGCCAATTTATTAAATTAAGGACATTGATCCAAAAATTTATTTCATTGGATAAATAAAACATTAGTTCTAAATAGGGCTTATTAAAAGTGTTCATTTTTTATTAAAAATAACTTTCTAAGGAATTAAGGAACATTGGTTCCAAAGCCATTAGTTAAAACATTTCTCTTATTCAAATAAAATCATTCTTGGTTATTGGAACATAAGTTCCAAATAAATTTTATCAATTAAAACACTTTTATTAAATAAAAATCATTTTCATTGAAAACCTTTACTTTATTCAATTTTACAAATAATTTTTGAGGTGAGAGGACTTTAGCCCTCAAAATATTCAAATTAAAACATTTATTGTTCAATACAACCTTTTTTTCAAATTAAAGCAATTTTGGGCATTTGGGGACTTTAGTTCCAAAATTCTTATTTTTTGCAATTAAGCCCTTATTTTTTAAAAATATTTTATTGTGACTTTGGTTATTTAGTCAGATTAAAAATCATTTCAATCTACCTATTACAACATGCATGAAATTATACATATAAATATTTAAGACAATTACAACTGAAAATCCTACTGCAAATAAATCTAAAAAAACTGCTAAAAATAATTAATTACAGACAAAATATAAAATATAGAAAAGCAAACAAATCTACTAGAATAAGGATAAGTCCATGTAGACCTTGAGAACATGCATAAACTAAGTCCGCACGAACTTGATACCATCATAAAAACACATAAGCAAAGAAAAGTATACAAAGAACCATCATAAAATATAAATCCGTATGGACCTCAAAAGTTAGACTATAGGTACAACAATAGGTCCACATAGATATGGTTCCCTTGATGGGTAAGTCTATATGGACTTTTCCAGGTACACGGAGAGGTGAAAGAAAACAACTATCATCTATTTCACAAATAACAAAAACACAATACAACAAAAAAGATGTATGTATGAGAACAAAACAAAATTAATAACAATCAACAATAAATAAATAAGAGCCATAAAAGATAAAAGGAACATGAAAAGTGATTTCTTCACTCTAACAGGGTAGACCTATCAAAATGAGGCTCTATAACATCATATTTTCACTGAGGATTCTAAATCTAATATAAAAAAATATAAATAAAAGAAAAGAACTTAAATATAGGTGTCTGATGTAGATTAATACGGACTAAAGCAATGCAGTGCATATAGGAATATAGGTCCACATGAACTAGTGTCCTCTCAAGAAGAGGTCCTTATAAACTTCCCATTAGATAGAGAGTAGAAAATAGTTTATTGAAACAAAATAAATAGGTAAAAAAGATAGAGGTCTCTTATCTCTAATAGAGTAGACCCCTCAAAATTGATCTTTTAATACTCCATTTTCATTGAAGGTCATAGACCTTAAAAGAAGAAAAAAGAAAGATAAAAAAAAAGCAATAAAAGGAATAAATTAAAAAAATAAAGATGAGAAGAATCAATGAGAACCCCTTATAAAGATTTCTTCAAGTATTTACCCCAAATAAGGACTCTCTCAAGCTTTGTGAGGTTTGACCACTTTAAGACCATACAATAATGGATATTCCTTTAAGGTTCTAATATTAACAATGTAGATTTGGGTTTTTAGAGGTTTTTCTAGTAAGGGTGAGGGAAAGCAAAAGAGAAAATAGCTGCCAAGTGTAAAATGATTTTTTTAAATCCTTTTTTTCTAAAAAAAGTCCTTTTTTCTTTTAAAAATTAGCCTTCTATAGCTCTTATCAGAAATGGTTCATGGTCCCCATAGAGAATATCCCTCCAACCATCTGAACAGTGGTCTTAAGGCAATCCATGAATTGACTAGGTTTATATGGACTCATATCCTCGAGGGAATAGGTTCGCACAAATGTAAATAAGCTCTGTGAAAGGAGGTCCATACATACATCATGGGATGTCTCATGGGCGTCTTCCTTAGGCCTTTTAAAGGTGGATTCAGGTTCTATTTTTAGGTATTTTGCTTGGTTTTTAGGCTTCGCCTTACATCTTTTAAGAAACGTCCAACATTTATGAGTTTTATCGTTAGAAACCCTCTAAAGTAGGAAACATCTTGAACTCTTAAGTCACAGTCAACCCACTTTAATAGGCTTGAAAATTGTGCACATCAAGTCGTATCAAAGTTTAGAAGAAAGAAAGAGATGAGTACCAACACCTTAGAGTTGGTTCCAAGAGCTCCCTCTACTTAATAGGTTTTGGGGTGTTAAGCCTTTTCCTAGTAGAAGTTTAAAATGATCAAAGTGGGATGTTACCCTACTTTTAGCAGGGGTTTTAAAATGATAAATTTGGGATGTTACCCTCTTTCTAATAGGGGTATGAGATAATTATTGCCTAGGATTTGAGATGATAAATCTAAGGTGTTACCCTCTTCCCAGCAAGGGTTTAAGATGATTATTGCCTGAGATGTTACCCTCTTCCCAGTAAGGGTTTTGAGATGATAAATATGGAATGTTACCTTTTTCGCAGCAGGGATTTAAAATGTTAAATCCAGGATGTTACCCTTTTCTCAGCATAAGTTTGAGATTATTATTGCTTGGGATGTTACCCTCTTCCTAGCAAAGGTTTGATATGATTATTGCCTAAGATGTTACCCTCTTTCCAATAGAGGTTTGAGGTGATTATTACTTAGGATGTTAACCTTTTCCTAGTAGGGGTTTTAAGATGATAAATCCGGGATGTTACCCACTTCCTAGTAAGGGTTTTAAGATGATAAATCTGGGATGTTACCCTTTTCCCAGCAGGGTTTTGAGATGATAAAACTAAGATGTTACCCTCTTCTCAATAGAGGTTTGAGATGATTATCTGAGTTATGAGTTTTGATCCTCTCCAAGACTAAGTATTTCGCCTACTAGATAAATGCAACTTCTGCGACTTTATCCAAGAGCTTCACCCACTTAGTTAGTGTAACTTTTAAAGCTTTATTCAAGAGCTTCACCTACTTGGTGAATGCAACTTCTATGGCTTTAGTGATTGAAGCCATGCTTTGGGATATTTGTTAGAAGCCATGCTCTGGGCTGATGTTTGAAGCCATACTCTAGGTTACTTGTTGAAGGCCATGGTCTAGGCCAATGTCTGAATCCATGCTCTAGGTTGTTTACTAGAGGCAATGCTCTAGGCCATTTATTGGAGGCTATGCTTTGGGCTGTTTAATGAAGCCATGCTTTAGGCTACTTATTGGAGGTCATGCCTTAGGCCAATGTTTAAAGCCATGCTTTAGGCTATTTATTAAAGGCCATGCTTTATGCCGATGTTTAAAGCCATACTCTAGGCTATTTATTGGAGGCCATGCTCTAGGTTAACATTTGAAGTCATGCCCTATACTACTTGTTGGAGGCCATGCTCTAGGCTATTTGTTTTGTTAGTATGTTTTCTCATAATATTTATGCTTTAAGGCAGATGTCAAGGCTAGTAAGCTTAGAACTAAAAGAAAAGTCAATGCACTGTATAGTGAAAAGCAGTAAGCTTACCTTTTGCATTAGCTTTAGCTAAAATGGGAAATTTTTGTTATATTCTACAAGGAGTAAAGATTTATTGTTAATATTTTACATAAGGCAAAAAGATAAATACATAACTTTTGATGTGCCCGTAATTCTTCATATTTTGGTAATTCCCCCTAGAATCATTAGTGTTCCTCACTCTTTTGGGTTGATCGAGGTCCTGAAATTTGCTTTTATAATCCAATGGATGATCTTGCCTAGAAAATAAGTACATATGCATATTGGGCAACTTTGACTTCAACTTCGACTACCATGTCTTTTCTGTGTCAGAGCGAACGATAATGCATTTGTAGCTGAAATGCTAGTAAACTCACCCCCTACATTGGAGTTTGCTTTGACAAATTGTGTACTATTTGGCACTTAAAAGGTTATCCTATAAGATTAAAATGGTCAAGAGTTAACTTTGTTTCTTAAAAAATTAAGTGTTTTACTTCTTGTCAATTTTTCTTTTTCAAATAATCCATTAAAGAGGAGAAGCTACAATATTGTTGAGTCTAGCTTTTAAACTATTTAATTTGTTTTCTCTAATTGAAAGGGCATCCATCATAGTTCAATAGCTTTAGCTTATCAATGTAATAGGTCATCACTTAGTCTAATTTCCTCCTTGTGACTTCAAACCCTCTTAGATCTTTATTCTCCTGTGACTTAATGGTTTGCATAACTTATGATTTAATAAAGTAAAATAGTTAGCTTAACATACTGGATTAAGTTCACATAGGGTACCTTTATCAATGAATATGGTTTGGTAGTTCAAAGATTGAATACTCTGATCATTTTACAAGTATCCAAGAAATTCTTAGCTATTGATAATATACTATCTACATTTTGCCATGCTCACTTCTCAAAAGGCATTAGTGTAAAGAATAAGTGTTTGCAATAAGGCATATATAAACCTATGAAATGCTTGCTCTCATCCATTTTATAAGAATTACTAGATGTACCTATTTTTAAAATGAAACTTCTTTACATGCCTAGAATTATATATATATATACATGTTATGTGTCATACATGTAAGACCAGTCATTGGCTTTACGGATAGATAGGTATAATTTAGGTAGTTCCTAAGGATCATTAGGCAAAGGTTGATTCACTTTATCATAACTAAAAGCAAGCGTATTTATGAGGTATTAAAGGATTGGGATTGGTTATTTTTAGTGTTTATGTCTATTTTATTTACAACTAAACATTTTAGTCTTGAAGGCTGTTAAATTCATAGTAATTAAGGATCAAGGTAGACATTTCTTCATTGACCAGTGATACACCCATTTCTTTATAGACCATCAAATTATTATTATATTTTATTTTTAATTTTTTTCTTTACCCTAATTTTTACTTAGAGGGCTTAAAGGTTTCCCCCTAATAGATTATACCCTACCTTTTGCCTAATAAACCCCTCAAAAGAGGTTTTCACACTAGTGTGATCCTTGACTGTTACCTAATGTGCCCCCAAAAGGAAGTTTTCACATCAATAGGCTCTTTTCTTTTTACAAAGCCACTTGCGTAAGTGCAAAGATCTCATGCTTTGATATCTAATCTTCAAATGATATGCTTTTCCTAGCATAGGTTATTCTTACTAAGGATCAACCATATTATCATTATTTTGAAATATGGTTATTTAGAGGAAAATGAGATATTTTATTTTTAGGTTTTAGGTTTGCAGGTTGACTTTGTTTGATGAGGTTTAGTGATATGTTAGAATAAATAATAAAGTAATAGGGAGCTACGATTTCAAAGGAGGCTTTATTTAGAGAAAAATGTCTTGGTCATAATGTGACTCACCATTTGGCAACATATGTGCATGAAGATAATTACCACAAAGACGTTTAAAGCAATTAAACTTGGTTCGGTTAATTTTAACATTTAAACATCTTAGACTTTATCATATTAAGCTATGTTATCAACCAGCCATTAAGATTTTCATGGTTAAATATTTTATCTCTGTTCCTCTAATTTTTTTTCTTAGGTCATTTTAAGGGGTTTTGGTATTAGCGAGGACTTTTTTTAAGAATCTTTTCTATTGCTCAATGAGATTATTGAACTCCTAGTTCGCATTACATTTTCTCAGAATAAAGTAACTTTACTGTGAATAGGGAAGTCTTGGCTTCGTGCAAGCTTGAGTAGCTCCAAATATAAACTTTACTTTAAACTTTCCTCTTTTATGGGTCGATCCAGCTTTTCTTTATTATCAGATCTCTAGTGTTAGCTTTTGGTTTTGTTTTATTTTAGTGGGAATTTTAGCAAAAAGGATTATTGAAGAGGTTACATTTTAAGAGGTTATTCAAAAAAGTAGGCTCTTTTTATGCAATGAAACTTTCGTATAAGAAAATGCCACTTGCTAAGGGTTTATTGATCACCCCTTTGATTAGTGGTATTTAGAGTATAAAGATATTTATTTTGAGACCTTTTTTGTGAAAATGGGATTGTCATGAGGCTCAACGGTTATGGATACAAGAACCTTTGAGAGTTTAAATGGCATTACCACTTCAGATTGCCTTTGAGGATGAGCCTAATGATTTGCATCGAGAACTTGGCCCAAGATTTAATTGGTTATAAAGGTTGAATTGAAGATCGACCCAGGGTTTTGATTAAAGATTTTAGGGTTTTAGTTTCTTTCAGGTTTTTGGATAACTATCCAAATTAAGGATTTATAAAGTTTAAGCTGTAAGGATAGAGAATAAAATGTTATGAGTGATAGGAATGTAGGATCTTGAGCAAGGAGAATAGAAGGGTATTTGTGTTTATTCAAAGCGAGAAAATTTAAGAGGTTAAGCTCTCAAGATCTTTTAGCCTAAGAATTAGTAAGACGCTGATTGGGTTGAGATTTTTAACCCTATGGATATTGCTTGCTTGTCAGTCTCTTTTTTTAGTCTCTTTGCCCTATTTTAGCCTCATTTCTAAAATATTCCCTTGGTTTAATAGCCGAGGGTGGGATAGACTCATCTTTTTTATTATTACTATTATTTACCTCTCTTCTCAATTATCAAGAGCTATAGAAAACATGGTCCAAGTTGCTTACGTATGCCAAGATTAAACAAACTAGTCATAATTGAATTAACATCATGCATGCAATGATTATCAATATACATGTCACTACATGACAAAACATCTTTTGAGTGAGATAAAGGTGGGAACATTTTATTGAAAGGATAAAAGGAAAGGTTTAAGCATGTTCATAAGTACAGACTTCTTTAAAGCTTAAATGAAAAGAAAAGTTAAAGTGTGGGTTTAACACTTTCTTGCAATTAGACAGCTAGTGAGGTTTAATCCTCTTTGGTAAATGGGTTGGCAAGATCTTAAATGGTGGTCTAGAGAGTTTGGCATTCATCAATTTAGTGCCCTATATGTTGGTGATATGCATAATACAGTTCTGAGTGATGTCCAAGAGATCCTTGTGGATAAACAGGCCTAATAAGTAATAAGTGTAACTTCCCTTCTTTCATTAAGTACTTAAATTGCCATGATAGGGGTTTATCCTCAATCATAGGGCCTAATGTAGAACCCTAAGGTTAAAGAATCCCAAAACCCTAAAACATATAATATGGATAAAACAAGAATAAGACTAAACCCCCAACCTATTACACCCCAAACAATATATGAATGGAAACTTGAGTAATTGGTTGATGTTTAAAATAACAAGAATAGAATTCTCTATAGAAATTACCTTGAATAAAAATCAATTCTTGTTGTAAAAAAAGAAGACAAGTTATCCTCTCTAATAAAATTTGGCTAGGCCTTTGTGGAAACTCACAAAGTATTATTGATAGGAATGAATAAACAATTCGGCCAATAATGGTTTATATAGGCATAGAGGATCCTAATCAAAGGAAACTAGATCTTTTCACATATAGGAAAAGAAAGCCTAAATAAGAACAAGAGGCATGTTTCATTGGCTCTTATTACAAAAGAATAATAAACATAAAATAAAGTGTCTAACCAAACAAGGTTAAAAGCAAGGGACATGTTTGGCTGGTCTTTAACACAAAAAATAGAAAACAAGGTTTTTAGCCAAACAAACCCTTCCTTACTTAAGCTATTTAGGCCCATTAGAAGTGTAGCCCAATAGCCTTAATATTCCTTAAGCCCACATACCTAACAAGTATGTGGCTACCCAAAGTCACTCTTCCAACTTGAAATAATTAAATAAGCTTGAGTGCAACCTACTTGTCAAATTTGGCCCACCATGATTGTTTGTGTGTGGAAGAATATTCATGTCATCTTAAGCTTTAATGCCTTTAACCATTTGGCCCATTAATGTTTGCAATGCTTCCTTGTACTTTTTAGCCCTTGCTCTTATTATTGGTTTATGTGGCAATGCTTGCTTATCTCTAGTCCCACTTTTCTTACCACGTATCACGATTGTGCTAAATTATTCCCTCCATCTTTGAAACGATTTATCCTCAAATCTGTATCAAATTCAAAGGGAGATAAATTAAAAACATTAAAAGTATCACTGATATTATACTTACATGGAGATAAATCAAAAACATTAAAAGTAGCACTGATATTATACTCACCTGGCAAGTTTATCTTATGTGCATTGTCATTTATCCTTTTTAACACTTGGAATGGACCATCACCCCTTGCATCAAGTTTAGACTTTCTTTGCCGTAGGAACCTCTCATTTTAGAAATAACTTGCTTTCTACCTTTATTAGCTTTTTAGGCAAACATGTGATTCTTCTTCGTAATTTGTTCGCATGCTTTCTCATGTATTATTTTAACCAGATTAACCTTCTACTTTCCATTTAAAGTAGAAATCTCATGCAAAAATAAAGGCACTAAATCTAACATAGCTAATAGGTTAAAACCATTCACAATCTCAAATAGAGAAAAACCAGTAGAAGAATGTATAGCACAATTACATGTAAATTCAACAAATGGCAAACATTTTGCTCAAGTTTTTATGTTCTTTCTAATAATAGCACGAAATATAGTTCCTAACATCTTATTAACAACTTTAATTTGTCCATCAATTTATGGGTGACATGTAGTAAAAAACAAGAGTTTTGTACCTAGTTTACTCTATAAAAACTCTCCAAAAATGACTTAGAAACTTTACATAAGATAATAGTTCTTGACACACCACAAAGTCAAACCACTTCCCTAAAGAAAAGATCAATAATGTTTGTTGCATCATCTATTTTATGGCAACCAATGAAATGAGCGATCTTACTAAATCTATCCACTACAACAAAAATGTTGTCTTTAACTTTCCTAGTCCGAGGTAAACCTAGTACAAAGTCCATAGATATATCAGTCCAAGATTCACTAGGTATAGGTAAAGGTGTATACAAATCATGGGGCATATACCTAGATTTAGCTTGTCTATATACAATACACTTGGCATAAATCCTCTCTATATCCCTTCTCATATTCAGCCAATAAAAATGTTCAACAAGCATATCTAAGGTCTTTTGTACACCAAATGCCCCATTAATCCCCCACTATGTGATTCTTTAACAAGCAACTCCTTAATATAACATGTAGGAATGCACAATTATTTTCCTTTAAAGAGATATCCTTCATGTCTATAAAACCTATTAAATGCAACATGCTCACAAACATGATACACATCACTAAAATTAGTATCATTCACATGCATTTCTTTCAAATGCACAAATCTAAGTAACTTAGAATAAAGCATAAAAATCAAGGCGTACCTTCTTAATAGTGCATCAACCATAACATTTTCTTTACCTTGCTTGTATCTTATCATAAATAGAAATGTTCAAGAAACTCCACCCACTATACATGTTTTTTTGCTCAATTTGCCTCACCCTTTCAAGTACTTTAGTGTTTGGTGATCACTATATATCACAAACTCCCTAGGTAGCAAGTAATGTTCCCACACTTGAAGTGTTCTCACTAATGTATAAAGCTCCTTGTCATAAGTGGAATAGTTTAAACTAGTCCACTTAGCTTCTCATTGAAATACATTATGGGATGATTTTCCTGTATCAAAGTAGCAGCTATACCAATCTTAAAAGCATCAAATTCAATTTTAAAGTTCTAGAAAAATCAAGTAAACGCAACACAGGCAAAGCACATAACTTATCTTTGAAAATGTGAAATGCATTTTCCTTCTCTTTCCCCCATTTAAAAATAACATTCTTCTTAACAATATCATTCAATGGTGTGACAATGGTAAAGAAATCTTTAACAAAATGTCTATAGAAATTTGCCAAACCATGAAAACTTCTTACCTCACTAGCAGATTTAGGTATTGGCCATTCTTAAAGTGCCTTCACCTTTTCAGCATCCACTTCAATACCCTTAGCACTCCTAACAAAACCCAAGAAAATAACTTTATTCATGCAAAAAGAGCATTTATATAGATTTCTATACAACTTCTCTGTAACGTCCGCCGGTCGACGTCTTATGAACAGTGCCTTCGGAACCCGATTGATGTTCCCCGTGGTGCGGGTCATCATTTCGAGTCCGATTACTGGCATATTGTTCATAAAACTTTGACGGGCCTGAAAAGGGTCAAAATGAAGGAATTAAAATTTTTAGCAGAACCAACAATTACTTTTAGGTTATAAACTACCAATTCCGGAGATAAAAAAATTTTGAGACCCGAACAGTGGAGACCCGGGAATGTGCCCGGATGGTCTCGAAAATACCATACCCTGAACTTCAAAAATTCTATTTAGTATTATGGTGAAGGAATCAGAATTTTCTGAGGTCATCTGGTATTTTTTCGGAATATTTTATTCGCCTCGT
>CANXYI010550856.1:0-11877 GCA_948208565.1 Hura crepitans | reverse complement strand
GTTTCATTTTCTCCACTTATTTATTATTATGTATCTTCATCAATATTGGTCTTTTTGATGCTATTTTGCCTGCTAGTAAAATTTTTACTTGAAACTATGTCTTGGGATGATTTTCTTGATGATGAATTGCAATGCCATGCAGTTTGGTTTCTAGGGTTTTGGTTGATTTCTCTCTCTCTCTCTCTCTCTTATTTTGGCCGTGCTTTTCTATAGTAATTGCATTATCCCACCCATTTTCTTAAAAATGGCTTCCAAAATGTCATTGTGCAGAAAGATTGCGTGAATTAGCTTGGAGTGGTATACCAGCATATATGCGCCCTGATGTTTGGAGGCTTCTCTTGGTAAGTTTGATTCAGCTATAATATCAACTTCATCCCAATTGAAAACTTGATGTTACTTGCTAGTCTGTGTTACTGCTGTAATTGAGATCAGCTGTAATTAATATATAATTATACTTTTAATAGTTATCTTATTTATAAGATTTTATTTAATTAGGATATTTTATTCAATTTAGAAGTTATTTTAGTTATGTTAGATTTTTAGTATTTATTTTCCTATTTTAGTATTTACTAATTATAAAGGAATTCATAGTTTTCTACTTAGAAAAGAATTCCTATTCTATTAGGCTTGTAACCTCTATTTGAAGAGGCTGAATTTTAATTAATAAAACAAGTAGAAAGTTTAAAAGGAATTCTAAGAGATAGGGTACGCAATTCCCTTTAACAAGTTCAAAGGTATAAGCTCCCTTTGAAAAGCTTGATTTATAGGCGTGTTCCGATCCTCAACATGGGGCCACAACAATTGGTATCAAAGCCAAACACCATGGGCAATATAGACAGGAGTGACATTGTAAAAACCTTTTCCCAAGAGATGTACACTGTTATTGAAGCGTGGCTCGCATTATTCGAATCAAGAATAGTCACTCAAATTGAACAACTCTTATTGCAATTTCATGAGCAATTGCAAGTCGCTTTCAAGGAAGAAGAAACCACCATCAATTGCCACAATCATCACTGCCTAACCAACCAACAAAAGGTGTAGTACACCAGCCTTCAGAAGGAGGAGCCCTCAAGTAAGTAGCGTGGTGCCCTGAATTTTAAAGATTGATCTCTCAACTTTTTATGAACCTGAGAATCAATTAGATTCAAAAGATGCATATACTTTCATTGATTCTACAGCAGTCCTACACTTCCGATTGGGTGTTCAAATCTGGTATAGTTTGGGTGTATCAATTGCAAATGAAGAGACAGCTTTCAGCACCGGAATTTGCCTAATGGATTCAACAAAATTGTGCTCCAACTTGGATCAATATTTCAATGAATTTAGTGATTTTCTTCAAAAGACAACATGGCTACCACCTATTCTCAATTGTAACCATCGCATGAAAGAGCTTGAGGACAAGCTTAATTTCCTGGAAGGGAGTAATGTTACAGCTGTAATTTAGACCAGCTGTAATGAATATATAATTCTACGTTTGGTAGTTAGCTTATTTAGAAGATTTTATTTTATTTACACGTTATTTTAGTTGCGATAAATTTTTAGTATTTATTTTTCTATTTTAATATTTCCTAATTAGAAAGGAATTTATAGTTTCCTACTTAGAAAAGAATTTCTATTTTATTAGGCTTGTAAGCTCTATTTAAAGAGGTTGAATTTTAATAAGTAAAACAAGCAAAAAGTTTAAAAGGAATTCTAAGAGATCGGATTCTCTTTCTAACAAGTCCTAAGATATGCGACTCCCTTTAGCGAGTTCGAAGGTACAAGCTCCCTTTGATGAGCTTGATTTATCGCCCGGTGTCTGATCCTCAACATGAGACCACAACGGTTTGCAGCTTGACGCTCGTTTTGGTATCTTATTTTCATACACATACATGTGCAAAGCACATACTAAATGAGAAAGAGAGCGAGATCATACTCTATAAAGCATTGTCTTAAACTTTGGTTGCAGCCGCAACAGGGATCATAGTCGCATGTAATGGAAATAGGGATGTTGCAGCTGTAATATAACAGTTGTGGAGTAACACTAGCGTCTTTTTCTTTTCTTTGATTTTTTTAACACATAAAACAAATAATATTGAAAGAAAATGATAAATGTTACTTGCTACGGTATGCAGCTCAGAGCTTGTTTTGGTTGCTTATTTTCATACATGTACATATGCAGAGCACATACTGAATGAGAAAGAGAGAGGGGTCATACTCTGTAAACCATTGTCTTAAACTGTGGTTGCAGCCGCAATAGGGATCACAGTTGCATGTAATGGAAATAGGGCTGTTGCAGCTGTAATATAACAGTTGTGGGGTAACACTAGCGTCCTTTTCTTCTCTTTAACATATAAAACAAATAATATTGAAAGAAAATAATAAGTTTTAAGAAATACAAGTATAAAGAATAAAAACACATAAAACATTATTGTGTTCAACTGTCAAGTATACTATAGTTTTTCTTAGAATGAGCGTTGTGTTTTAACTGATAGTTAAGGAAATACAAGTAAAGTAAGGAAGAGTTAAAGAAGCATAGGAAGGGAGAAAGCAGATTATGCTCCACAAGCTGAAAGACAGGAGTAGATTTGCCCAAAAATACCTTTTGCTGCCTTTTTTAAAATGGTAAGATTTGCCTTTTGTTGTTGTTGTTGTCATCGTCTTTTTTCTTTTTATGGATTTTAATTAAGGAGATATGGAGAAAGTAGTGGAGATCTAGAGAAGCATAGGAATGGAGAAAAAAAGGAGCAGATTCTGCTCTTCAAAGACCTTTTGCTATCTTTTCAAAGTAACTGTTGTTCCTTTAGTTGTGACGGCCAAATAATGGCAGTTACAATTACTTGATGGCTGTAAAGGATGTTGCTCATAAATAAAGGATGGTAGGTAACATGCCCTTCATTTTCTGTTATATTATTGTCTTTATGTTATGCATTTGGTTATTTAGACCTCCTGAACCATGCCATGGGAATTGTGTTGGTTCTTCGCCCCCATAATGCTATATACATGAAAATAGAGTTGAACATCCTTTTGCTTGTAAGATTAAAAGCACATATCCTTTTTATTTTTAAGCAATAATATTTTGCTTATCATAATATTAAGAGATAATTACAAATTCAATCCCAACGTTTGGAGCTCATAACAATTAGAACCCTAACGTTTTTTTCATAATAATTAGAATCCTAAATTATCATTTCATAACAATTGGAACCTTGTATTTATTTTTTTTGGTCAAAAATCAAATTGTTCGGTGCCATAACTGTTATATAGGATTCACTAAATGTAAAAATTCCCTTGAATAACTAATTGTGCGAGTTACAAGTGTACAATCACACCAGTTATGGATGAATTAATCAGTAAGATACAAGATGATATCCCATGGTGTATGTTATTTACTGATGATATTGTGTTGATTGATGGGATGAGAGAGAGTTAACTATAAGTTAGAAGTACGAAGACATGCTCTTGAGAGTGAAGGTTTCAAGTTAAATAGAAGTAAGACGGAATATATATACTGTAATTTTAGCCTAAGTAGGAGGAATGGATGAGAATTGAGACTTGGGGATGCAACAGTGCCAAAGTGCAGTCATTTTAAGTACTTCGGCTCCATTTTTCAAGATGATGGAATGATGAGGATATAACTCATAAAATCAAAGTAAGATGGTTGAAATGGAGAAATGCCACAAGTGTTTTATGTGACAAAAATATATATAATGAAATTAAAGGAAAGTTTTATAAAACAACAATTAGACCAACTACGACAACAATTAGACCAACTATGCTGTATGGGAGTGTTGGGCAGCAAAAGTACAATATATATATAAGTTGAATGTGGCAGAAATGTGGATGCTCTGGTGGATGAGTGGACATACAAGATTGGATAAGATTAAAAATGAACGCATTCAAAGAAATGTGCATGTAGCACATATTGGAGATAAGGTAAGGGAAGGTCGCTTATGGTCATGTACCACGGAGAACTCTAGATGCTCCAGTGAAGAAATGTGAGTTTGGTGGTAAAAATGAGAAAGAGAGGAAGAGATAGGCCTAAAATTGCGTGGAAAGATATAATGTTTGAGGATCTTTGCGCACTTGGTATTTAGGCAAATCTTGCCTCTGATAGAGGGACATGGAGGCAAAGAATTCATATAGTTGACCCCATCTAGTATAGGATTAAGGCTTAGTTGTTGTATTAAACAAGTTGAGAAGTTAGTTTCATTCCTTTTTTCAAACATCATTAGACAGAACATGCACAAAACTTAATTTGAAGTTTGATTATTTGACTACCAAAGTCCTTTTGCATTTGTTTTGAGTTAATTGTTAATGCCTTCTTTGAACATTTTAATTCTTGTATCACACATTTGCATAAAAGATCAATGGGATCTGCTTTTACATTTATATTTGTGATCATGCACATATTGTTTTATTTAAACATCCAGCTTTTTTTTTTAAACAGAACTTAGATATTCTTGTATCTGCATCTTTTCTGCTGGGCTAAATTGTGGATTGTCAAGTTAAAATGAACCTTATAAATTAAGATTGCTAATGGTGCTTCCAGGTCTTTCTGTGATTGACATAAGATCTTAAGAACACCGTTATCTTCTAATAGTTTCTAGCTACTTCTTAAGTCTTTTTGGCTAGCCAGTTTATTTGAGGATATTAGAAAAAAAATAAAGAACTGTACTTTTGGGGGATAGTGTTGGTATGAAGGTAGGAGGTGTCATATTGGCAGATGACTAATATGGAAGTCAGCAATACAGGACAGTTCCTTTATGGTGATTGTTTAAAATACAATTGTGGATTCTTACAAGGCAGTCCAATTTTTGAAGATTCATGATTGTGGTCTGGCCCTTTATGCTTGCGTAAATATATTAATTTACTAAAATTGCACTCACTCAGATGGCTGATAATTCCACAAAATATCTTATGTTGCTGCTAGCTGTTTTTTCCTTGGATGATAAATCTTGTTTAGAAAATTGCAAAACCTGGTTTGGGCATAATTAGAGTTTCTTCACTTTTTGAAACATTTCTTATCCTTCAGGCTAAAATTTATTCATTTTTACATCCTGATATTAAGAAGACATTGACGATCTGTCATATTAAAGTGGAAGCAAATCAAAAGTCTAGTTGTTTCGGTTAGATTAAAATTATGAAATGATGAAATAACTTAACTTTTCCTGTTAAGTTTAATTGTGCTATATAATTGTACATTTTTTTTTATTCTATAGACATCGGATAGATTGCTGATGGTTTGGAGTTCAAAAAGCAGGTTAACTTGTAATTTTAATCTTTTTTTCTTCTGTAAACTGAAACTTATCATTAGTCTTTCTGTTGGGTTTGGGTTTGAGTTAGATTGGGGGCAAATTAGAAATAGATCCAATGAAATTTGGCTGCACTTATGTCTCAGTTTTGCTTTCCTCTCTTATTTATGCAAGTAAACTTGTATTATAATTGTGCTTAAAGTAGTCTAGTTACTACTTCAATCTCTATCCTTTTTGGCTGGCAACTTGCCTTTACAGCAATGTCAACTGATTATGCCACTGCAAAATAGTGTAGTTCCAAGTCTATATTAAAAATTGCTAGATCAAGTAAAGGAACCTTTTTGCCCTCGTTTAAATGGTAGCTGCTTTAAATTTCGTGTATGGGCATAAGTTGAAATTAGTTAATTGAATAAATACAATTTTACTAGTCTCTGTTATATATCTGTAGTTTTAAAGCTGGACGAAATGGTCACAAAGTGATTTCTAATGATATTTGTCCCTTCTTTACTGCAAAAGTTGACTGGTTGTTCACTTGATGTAATGTAATTTTGCATTGTGCTTGCTTTTAGTTAAGTAGTCCTGCAAAATTAGCTCTTAGGAATCTGTGATGTGTGCTCATTTTATCATGTCCTAATAAAATACCAGTTGCTGGTGTTTGCTTGTCTTTTTATTCTGATTGGTTGGTTACAAACTGTGTCTAGTTTGATTTCAATCATGTGCCTACTTAAACTCTTAACTATGAGAAACTTTTTGCTTGTTTTGAATTTGAATGTGGACCTGACAACAGGGATATGCACCGACTAATTCTGATAGAAGGGAAGGGGTTCTGAGGAGGAAGCGCCTTGAGTATCTTGATTGTGTTGCTCAGTTTTATGACATTCCAGATACTGAACGTTCAGATGATGAGATCAATATGCTTCGCCAGGTATTTCCTGATTGAATATTGTGTCATTATATGTTGCATCTTCCTGACATTTGATTATTTTTCCTTCATAGATTTCTGTTGATTGTCCTAGAACTGTACCAGATGTCACTTTTTTTCAGCAAGCACAAGTACAAAAATCCTTGGAGCGCATTTTATATACATGGTTAGATGCTAATCTTTTTCTTCCATTCCTTTTTAAGGATGATTCGATCAAATATAGAGAAGGGTTCTGATTTTGTCTTTGAACAGTGATGATAAAGTTCTCTGTTATTCTTGAAAACATCTTGCTTGGCCTATTACTGTTCTCTTGCTACATTTCCTAGTTCAGATAAGATGAGCCACAAGCATCCACGTTAAGTATTGATTCTGGTCTTTGATAAAGAGAATTGAGTCAAAATTCAATACTTGTTAAGCTGTTTAAAACAAAAAGCATAGAACTGTTATTATTTAGATGTGTGTACCTGGGTTTTAGTTTGAACTGAGGATGCAAATGTTACTAGGTACACTTCATAATTGTTCTACTGAATGCGCTTATTAAGTTGGTAAAATACTATCCGTTACTAGCTTGTGTATTGGTTGGTGCATGCTGACATCCTTTAAGGGTTAAAGAGACTTGCATGGAATCTGTGAAATTTCCATTTTCATAATCATTCAAGTTCAGGTCCGTATGTGTGCTTGGATTTGAAATATGGACTGAGGATTCTGCCAATAAATCTGATTAGTTCACAGTTCCACCTCTGTATGATGTTTATGTTTCTGCATTTACTGTCTTGAAGTGTTCTGCAAATACTCTGAAGTCCTTGGGCTTATTATCTGTGGTAATGCTATCATTTTTAAACAAAGAAGATTATTAGTTGCAAATTTTCAAGGCATGTGTTTATATATGGACTATTGGCAGTTTGGTAGTTGTAACATTCGCAAGTGGCTTACTATGATATGGTATTTTTGCACTTGCACATTGTCAAACACAAGGCTGTATCCATGACCCCAGTGCTCATTCATTTTATATCTCCAGAGAAAAATAAATATGTTGATGATGCAGCTCTGGGATTTACATTTTGGTGGTCCTTGTCACTTGCCAAGATTTGTTTAGATTTCTCTGAACATGCTCTGTATGCTATGCATGCAGAAAATTATTTCAAATTTCTCAAAAGAAAAGGAAAAAAAAGAAAAAAAATTGGGTCATCAAAAAACATTTTTTCTTTCCAAAAGAAAGAATAAAGAAACCGTCAAAATAAAAAAGAAGTCCATTTTTTTTAATCGGGATTTAGAGAAGTAGATAAATTAAATGAAACTGAAAAAGGAAAAGATTCAATAATCAAAAACAATAATTTGACGATTCATAAATTATCTGCCCCTCGTCCATCTTTGCCTTGGACAAATTATTCACTGGTTTTTGGGCATGGTTTCTGAAGTTCTTCCTCTATAGCAATTTCTTTATGCCATATTGCCATTTTGTTATCTACAAAGTTTCACGAAAAGCTAGGTGTAGGTTTTTGTTTTGTAAAAAATTTCTTGGGATCTCAGTGATTTCTTGAGCTGTGACTGGATGCTTGGACATTGTGGAGAGATGCTGTTACAAAATTCAGATTACTGTTTGGGATTATAAGACAAATGTATTTTTGAATTACTGTGTTTTATTTGGGGAGCTCTTCATCCCTGTTTACTGTAGCTGGATTTCAGGACACCTAAATCCTTTGTTATAATAGGATTTTAAGTCGCTGTGATAGCTGTATATGGAATGAGATGGCATTTTGACACACCAAAGGTATGAAAACAATGAAAATTTTGAAAAATGGTCACTGGGAAGCAAAGTTGCCTATCCAGAAATACAAGAGGACTGGCACGCAGCGGGTTCTTGCGGTATATCTTTAATTTCTTGGAGATAGTACAAAAAACTGGCATGTTATCATGCATTACTTGCTCTGTTTATTGTAACTTGCATTAAATATCCATCCTTTTGCTTTCTGTATCTGGTGATTCCTGTTGCTGAAATTTTCTTAATGATATTTTAACAGCAGAATATATCTTGTTAATATACTGCTTGACCTTAATATGTTCAATCAAGTACTTAATCATCATTTTAATGGCAATCTGCTTTAACTTGAGGAATTATGCTTGTTCATCTCTTACCAGGGCAATTAGGCATCCTGCCAGTGGATATGTTCAGGGAATAAATGATCTTGCTACACCCTTCTTGGTTGTTTTCCTGTCAGAATACTTAGAAGGGGACATAGATAGCTGGTCCATTTCCGATTTATTGCCAAATATAATATCTGATATAGAGGCTGATTGTTATTGGTGCTTATCAAAGTTACTAGATGGCATGCAAGACCATTACACATTTGCTCAACCAGGAATACAGAGACTTGTGTTTAAGTTGAAGGAATTGGTTAGACGGATTGATGGTAAATGCTACTTCCTCTTTCCATCTTTCTTTCTTGGAGTTGGAGAAAGCCTCTTCTTTGAACCCAGTCTGAAATTGTCTGTTTTGAACCCATTCTTCCCTTTTATATTTCTCCGAGGAGTATTAAATTATTTTTGGTGACAAACAATTTTTCTAGTCATTCTATTTATTTTGGTTGAGATCCAAAGGGGCATGTCATGGATTTACAGATGCCTCTGTAAAGGAATTTCTATCATTAAGCATAACATTCTTGGTTTCTCCTGCCTTATGGCAGTGTCTGGTGTGACCTAGCTTGTTTCTAAGTTGTATGCGTGTATAACCTAGCTTGTTTATATATAAGTTGTATGCATACAGGTGTGACCTACCTCCTCATACATGTATAACCTAGCTTGTTTATAAGTTGTATGCATGCGAAATATGCACGTGTATCTCAGTGGTTTTCAAATTGCACCAGAACCTGTTTCAAGGCATATGGAAGAGCAAGGGCTTGAGTTTCTTCAATTTGCTTTTCGCTGGTTCAACTGTCTTTTAATACGCGAGGTTTGGTTTCTCACTTCAATGCCAATATCTGGAATTGTTATGTATCTTACATTTATTTTTGACATTCATTGCAGTAAGTGGCCTCAACCTGAGAGTTTGAGTTCCAACTGAGAATTTTGCAGTCACTGTGCTTATTTAACCAACTTAAATTTTTGTTTCATTAGATTCCTTTTCCTCTTGTTACCCGTCTGTGGGATACATACCTTGCTGAAGGAGATGCATTGCCAGATTTCCTGGTGTACATATATGCCAGTTTTCTTTTGACGGTGAGTTAGTCACTTCCTCTGCAGTGATGTTATTTACTTGGTTTTATGTTTGAAATAACAGTATAGCTGCATTAATTTCCTTCCCTTCCATAGTGCTTGGGTGAAGTATCATTGTAGGGCCTTTTGTTTGATAATGAAACATTTTCTTTTATAAGCTACAAGCTAAGCTATTATAGTTTACATGCTCATCTTTTGTTTTTTCTTCTTAATAATAATGTTTCATTTTTTGGTTTGTCAATTGTTTAATACCATGAAATTGATGCTCTCATTGTGCATTTAACTAAAGCAGCGGCTTTGAATATATTTCTGAGAGTCCTAATCTGAAAACATCCAAATCTTGTTTGTTTTTTTCTATTTAATCCAATTGTTTTTGTTTTGTCAATTTTAGCCTTACCAGAGTTATCGATTTTGGCTGCTTTAGTGAGTGAGAACTCAAACATATGCTTAGGGCTCACACAAGTAACCAAGTAAACAAAAGAGATGTGATCCCAATTTTATATCAACAGCTTGAGAAATTTATTATACACAGTTTCTGAAAGATTGGATGAAGGAACTGTACGACTAGCATTCAAGATGAGCAAAAGATGTCTTTCTCGTTTTAAATGAATTGACAATTTGGCCCTTGGGATTTTGAAAGATGTCTTGTTTAAACAAGGTCTAAAATGTTGCTTAAAAGTAAGAGTTTATGGGCTTATTTAGGGTACTTCATGGAAGGACTAAAAAGTTGTTAATTTAAAATTTAAGGAATTAAAATTCTTTCTAAGAAAGGCTTAATAACCAAAGAAATCCTGAATTATATTTTCCTTTCAATTTTATAAGAATTATATCCCATCTTACAACATTTCATAACAAGTTTTAGCCTATCTAGTGAGTTAAAACCAAAATATGTGCAAAATTTTCTAAATTACCATACTAAGCGAAATTAATATAACATCATAATTTTTCCCTTTCTAAATAAATTTATATTCTTTGTTGATCAAACAAATTAGTAAAATATTTCATGAACTTGGCAAATAAAGGGAAAAAAAATTTTGCTTTGTATTATTATAAACGGCAAAACAAATATTACTATTATTATAAATGGCACAACGAATATATTTTTGACTATTTATGTGTCTAAATGAGGTACAGGTTTATTTTGCTTTATTAAATAAGTTAGTATTCTTTTCAAGTACGATGGTATAGGATAAAATTGATGAAACTAACATTTGGATAGGGATTTTTGTAATTTATCCGAAAGATTATTTTTCCAAACAGTTAAGCTAGACTTATATGTGCTTTTTTGTTCTCCCTCGTTAAATTGACTAGAACTTCTACAAATCTCATTAGTTTATAATAAAGTCAACGAAATTTACAAGATTGGATAAAATTGAAAAATTTGCAATGTAACGGATTATGAAATCTTGTGGATTTGGCCATTTTAAAATACTGTATGTTTTTTCTACTGTAACCTTAGTGTTTGGCAAAATTAAAACTTTCAAATGCTTGGGAATATATGTTTGTTTTTGGTGATGAATAAAATTTCTGCATGCTTGCATAAGAAGATTAAACTGCAGACTCTAATGGAAAGATTTTGCATTAATTACTAAATGGGACGTTTGAACTTTTCTTCAGTGGTCAGACAAGCTTCAGAAACTTGATTTCCAGGAGATGGTGATGTTTCTTCAGCATCTTCCAACTCATAACTGGACAGACCAAGAACTAGAGATGGTGCTTTCCAGAGCATACATGTGGCATACTATGTTCAATAGCTCTCCCAGTCACTTAGCTAGCTAGGAAGTAATTATCTCTATATCTTGACACCCTCATTTTTAATTACCTTTTCAAAATACATATATACACATATTTTTTTCCTTTCTGGGTTCCTTGAAGTGGTTTGTTATCCACAAATGTATGTTTTCTCATTCCAGTAGGCATGATCAACCACTGTTGCACACGAGTTGTGGCTTGTAAAATTTATACTTTATCTTGCATTTTTCCTTGTACATTTATTGGGTGAAGAAAGGAAAAGAGAGACAGAAATCCTTGTGTAACGATTTTCGATGTTAAATGGAAGTTAAAGAGAATCGTGTTGCGATTCTTGCCATTTCATTGTAGACTTTCTTTGGCGGTGTGACAAACATTTTTATTTATATTTATGTGGGTGAAAAATATTTAATACTTCTGGATTATACTGCTGCCTTTGTACATGTATAGCAGACTTTATATGTGCGAGTACGTGTTCTCAGTAAGACAAATAATCTATGGTGTGGTGTGTGATGGTTGTGCTTGCCGTTTTGTGGAAGTACATGCAAGAAAACCTTTCAATTTTTTTTTATTACAAGTGGTGCTAAAACTTCCCAAAGTCACAGTGAATTTGCTTAATTGAGCTAAAGCTGCATATCCCTCTTTATTATTATTATTATTATTGCCTTGACCTTATTACGTTGTTGTATATGTATGTTCTTTGACAAATGATCAAAATGGAGAATAAAACTAGAGCAATGATTTAACATCGAGTAGAAT
>CANXYI010550855.1:0-11679 GCA_948208565.1 Hura crepitans | reverse complement strand
ATATATATATATATATATATATATATATATATATATATATATATATATATATATATATATATATTACATAAGTGCTTAACCTATACATCACAAAATTCTAGATTCAAAAACCAAAAATAATACAAAAAAATGCTATCTTCTCTTGATACACTTAAAGTCCTGAGGCATGTGCTCAACTTGTCTCTTAACCTACATATCACAAAACAAACATGTGCTAAGTAATAGCTTAATTGTGTAATTGAATTGAGTTACATAATTATGCCTTTACTACATTACACAGAATATAAATGAACATAATTATTTACCTCATTACTTTACATGCCATAATAGCCAATATATGCATAAATATGTTTATATAATATAAACATACTCAAAACTCATCACATATCATACATTATGAATAAGATTATGCCAAGATGTTATCACATGAATAAGTACTTAATTGCATTAGACCTATTTAATTATGCCTAATTTAGAGTAATATATTTATGCTATGGATAATGGGATTATGGTATGTAGTGGCCCTCATTATGGACCTTACGGCTGCTACACCAGCATAAGTGTGTAGTGGTACACCTAGACCTTATCGATTGCTACACTAGCATAGGGTATATGCAGTGGCCCCGTTAGACCTTTGCATCGACTGCACACCTATGGATCTAAAGATTAGAATATAAAAGTCCATGGGTCAAACATTTAGTTGATCTATAGATAAAATGCATTAAGACAATAAGGTGCCCTAGCAGCTGCTATAAAACTCCCTAATTGACTGGCCAACCTATCCATACTATGTTATTTCTCATATGGGCTATTTACAATTATTTCATAGTTACACCATCTTATTTTTTTACTTAATATAGCTTTTGATTTATTTTGGTTTAGTCAACAAATGATTAAATTGGGAAATTATAGTACATGTCCCTTTTTTGTGATTAAACACACTAAAACATGCATTGAAGTACATTTCAAGTTAGATATATCATTTATTTAATCCACACATTCATAATACTACATTTTCATTATTAGGTCTCTATATGTTATTTCCTATCATGGAAATTACTATTAAACATTTATGTGATTGCATATGCTCATCCAAGATACCTTATGCAAAAATTTCATTAAAAATCCATTAAGGCATACATGGTAATGAAATGCCTGCACTTGCTCATAAAAAGGTTTAATCATATCATGGCCTCATAAATGACCATTTAGCCATAAATAGCATTTATGTATAAAAATGCTTTTGTTTACTTAATACACCATCATTAACATGCCTTTATCATTATCATACCTATGTTTATGTAAATTCATATGATGTATATGAAAATTAAGATTTCATTCCTAATTGCATTCCATTAAGCCATTCGGCCATAGCATCATATACATGTTTAAAACATCCATTACTCATATATCACCTTAATATGTGATAAGTCATACATACATAAACATGCAACTTACAAGGCTATTATATCTCCATGTACATCTATAGGACTTAATTCATTATGCATATATCACGTCATGCTAATTTCTTCACAACTTATCACATATAATGTGCCTAACATACATATTTAAGACATACCTACAAAAGTGTGTCCATCCACCCAATTTTGGCCATACACACATCAAAGCAGATATTCATTTTAACCATCATAAAATGATTCAACATACATTAAATATGTCACACGTTATAAATGTGCATTAATTCTATGCATAACACATCAATTTCACATGACATGCCCATTATACATAATACATATACATTATGTGAAATATTCATATTTCCTCTCTATATATATTGTAACATCCCATTTATCATTAATGCACCACAAACATGGAAATTAATGTTAATTAATTCAATAATGCACGAAATTCTCATTTTCACATAACTATATCTTTTAACATGATATTGTACACATTTGCACATTAAGTTTATTATGTTTTTCATTTTAATTATATGCATTTACATCATTTAGTGTGCATACTCACACATTACTCATGCCATTTGACATAATTAAGGTTATTAATACACACAATTTTTGTATTTTCCTACATAATTGCATATAAGCACATAATATGGAATTCTTAGGGCACATATAAATTTACACAATTCAATTGGATTACACATACCGAGAGAGTCATAATATGCTCTCGAAGATTTCATACACCTTTGTTTATCCTTTATCTTGTAATTTTTTAACTTTCTCAACTATGGGTTATAGTTTTATTTTATTAAAATCTATAATAAATCATTCAACCATTTAAAAATAAATCCGACCACATATAATGACTCTTAGGCACCTTAGGAAAATAGAAAAAATATCGGGTTTTGAAAATTTTTACTTGAATAAAAAAAGGTTACTATTTATAGAGATAAAAATTAGGGCAAATCTTTTGGTTTTCTTCAAAAATTCCACTTTGCAAAGGTGTTTAGAGGTCGTAGGGGATTATATCTTTTGGTTAAATAGAGAAATCAAGGGTAAAATGATGAATTAGAGAACAATAATGGAGGAGGAAGCCTCATAGAGCTGATAGCAAATAGAGAGGAGAGAGAGAGGTGATTTTTTTGTGTTTGACTAAAAATAATATGGGTTTGGCCATATTTATAATTCTAGAAAAATTCATTTATTTTTATTTTTCTCCCTTCTTTTTCCTCTCATTGCTCCTTCTCTTTAACTTGAATTTAATCTCATTTATCATGTAAAAATAAAATTAATTTAGGCCCTATAGCCCTCTAAAAATTAGAACTCGAAAAACAAGAAAAATCAAATTAAATTGCCACTTTTTATATTACCTGACTTTACTAAAAATACTTCTTGATCTCCAAAAATTCCAATTCTAGTGTCAATAGACTAATTAGAATTTTTGAGTGTCAGATCATAATAATCTTGAAATTTTTTGAGCAATTTTGAATTATTTTACGATTCAACTTAAACTAGGTTACTATTCACGTGACATTGCAGTAAAATTTAACAATCATTTTGAATCACCTAAATGAATTCATTTTGGCCTCAAATTTCTTCCAAAATTATGTTATAATTAGTTCTTCCATTTAGAAGAATTAGTGCCCTCGACCTCAGGAAAGCACTATTCACATCTCAGGAAGTACTATTTATAACATCGGGATTTTTTGAGCATTACATTTCCTCCCCTCTTAAAAGAAATGTCATCCTTGGCATTACCTAGCTCAAATAATTACGGATATTACTCTTTCATCTGAGCTTTTGTATCCTTAGTAGCTTGTTCCATCCCACAGTGCTTTCAAAGAACTTTCACCAATGGTATTGTTTTGTTATGTAGTTTTTTTACCTCCCTACTCAAAATCCTCATAGGTTCCTTTTTATAAGATAAATCTGGACTAACCTCAACCTCTTCCACTATCTATACATGTGTAGGATCTGATCTTTATCTTCTGAGCATGGATACATGGAAGGCATTATGAATCTGTTAAAGTTTTGAAGGCAAAGCTAGTCTGTAGGCTATTGGTTCCACACGTTTTGTTATTTCATGTTGCCTAATAATCCTAGGACTTAACTTTCCTTCCTTTCCAAATCATAGAACCTTCTTCTAAGGTGAAACCTTAAGAAACACTTTTTCTCCCACCTTATATTTCACCTTTTTCTCTTTAAATTAGAATATGATTTTTGCCTATTAGAAGCTACTTTCAATCTCTCTCTAATGATTTTCACCTTTTCCTCTAAATTCTTTAATAGGTTTAGTCCTACAAG
This sequence comes from Hura crepitans, assembly GCA_948208565.1. Lineage (NCBI taxonomy): Eukaryota > Viridiplantae > Streptophyta > Magnoliopsida > Malpighiales > Euphorbiaceae > Hura > Hura crepitans. The sequence goes on along the minus strand of CANXYI010550855.1, from coordinate 7,954 downwards.
CTTAGTCTCACTAAGCTCATTCTAGCACAAAAGAGTTATGCACTTCCTTTCATACAATACATCATAAAGAGCAATACCTAAGCTCTCTTGATGAATATTATTATAGGTGACCACAACTAAGGACAAATGTGATCCTAGCTGCCCTTAAACTCAATAGCACAACTTCTTAACATGTCTTCTAGAACCTATTAACTAGGCCTCTTCATAGACATATCATCATGTACCACTTAACATCAATTCACTCGAGTATCAAGGGATTACCTGAATGACTCTTTCTAATTATCCATAAGTTTATGGATGAAATGCCATGCTAAAATTCAATTAAGTACCCATGGTATTATGAAGTTTTTTCTAAAACCTCAATGTGAACCTTAGATCTCGATCTGATTTAATGAAAGACAACGCTCCATGCAACTTGACAATTTCATCAATATAAAGCTTTGCTAGCTTTTCCAAAGAGTAATCCATCCTTATTTATTTAAAATGAGTAGTCTTAGTTAACTAATCTACCACAATCCATACTAAATCACATTTACTTCTTGTCATAGGTAACCCAATAACAAAACCCATAGTGACTCTGTCCCATTTCCATTCTAGAATTGCTATAAGATGAAATAACCTAGATGGAACCTGATGCTTTACCTTCACTTACTGATAAGTAAGGCACTTGGCCATATACTTTGATACATCTTTCTTTATGCTTAGCCACTAATGAGAAAGCTTTATGTCTTGATACATCTTTGTGCTACCCGAATGGATTGCATAAGGAGTATTATAAGCTTCCAACAAAATTTGCTTCTTCAGTTTTTCCATGTCTAGTATACAAATTCTGTCATGGTAGTATAAACTTCTATTTTCCTTCATTTCACACTCAATAGGCTTCCCCTCCTAGATAGCATTAATCACACTCATCAATCTATGATTATCTCTTTAACAATCCTTAACTTACTGTAGCAAACTAGGTTTAACTTTTAATTCTGATAACAAGGCATTATCACTTGCAAGTTGTAATATAACATTATGGCTCTCATGACTGCCATGAATTTCCTATTAAGTATATCTACCGCCACATTAACCTTTCCAGGATGATAATCAATTAAGTAGTCATAATCCTTAATTAACTGCATCCATCATCTCTACCTCAAGTTCAACTATTTCTGTGAAGAAAGATACTTCAAACTCTTATGGTTAGTATAAACATAACACTTCTCTCCATAGAGATAGTTTGTCCAAAACTTCAAAGTGAATACAATGGCTGCAAACTCTAAATCATGAGTAGAGTAGTTCTTCACATTTGGCTTCAACTATCTTAAAGCATAGGCAATAACCTTGCCATCTTGCATTAGAAAATAGCCTAAACAATTATGAGACACATCACAGTATATGGTGAAGTCCTTCCCAAAAATCAGCAGAAAAACAATCAGAGCCTCAGTCAACATAATCTTGAGCTTGTAAAAACTTTTTTAACATCTATTATCATAGACAAACTTGACATCTTTTCTTACTAATTAAGTTATAGAAGCTGCTATCAAGGAAAACCCCTTTAACAAACCATCTATAATAACTTGCCAACTTAAGGAAACTCCTAATCTTTGTGGTGTTCCTAGGTGGCTTCCACTCCATCACTACCTCAGTCTTCCTAGGATCAACATTAATCCCCCCTATGAAAGCTATGTACCCAAGAAAAGACACTTTATTAAGCTAGAACTCACATTTACTGAGCTTGGCATACTGCTTCTCATCTCTCAGAATCTGCAAAACTATTCTTAATTGTTGTTTATGCTCTTCCTTCTTCTTTAAGTAAACTAAGATGTCATCAATAAAGACTGCTACAAACTAGTCAAGATAAGGCTTGAAGACACTATTCATCAAGTTAATGAAAGCTGTAAGTGTATTGGTAAGACCAAATGGCATTACTAAGAAAAGTGGCCATATCTTGTTCTAAAACCCGTCTTTGCCATATCCAATTCCTTCACTCTCAACTAATAGTACCTAAAACTCATATCAATCTTAGAAAACACTCTAGCTCCTTTAAGTTGATAAAAAAAGTTATCAATATGTGGCAAAGGATACTTGTTCTTGATGGTCACTTTATTCAGCTATCAGTCATCCACACATAACCAAAATGAACCATCCTTTTTCTTAACAAATAAAACTGGTGCTCCCAATAGTGAAACACTTGGTCTTATGAAGTCTTTGTCCAACAACTCTTGTAACTATATCTTTAACTCTTTTAATTCAACTAGCACTATTTGATATAGATACTAGAGTAATGCTTGGTAAAACTTCAATGCTAAACTCAAGTTCCCTTTTGAAAGGCAAAACTAGTAACTATTCTAAAAAAACATTAGAATACTCAAACATTACTAGTATGCTACTAGCATCTAGTTCTCCTCTTCTATCATTATATACTTAGGTGAAATATGCTTGACAACATGTCCTTATATATTTCCCTAGCTATAATAATAGATATTACATTAGACAAAAAGTCTATCCTCTCTCCCATAGCTGTGATTTTAGCCCTATCATTAGCATGAAGGGCCAATCTCTTCTACTTGCAATCCAAAATTGCTTGATATTTAGACAACCAATCCATGCTCAATATCAAAGTTGAACTCTTTAAAAGGTACCTCTATCAAGTTAGCTACAAACTGGTGGTATTGTACCTTTAAAGGACACTCTTTATAAACTCTATCAATTACCACCTACTAGCCTATGAGGCTATTAACCATGATCTCTAGGTTAAGTGGTTTTGAAATTAAACCCTAGTCTTATGCCTATGATATGCAAACATAAGAATGTGTAGACCTCAAATCAATCAATGCCAAAATAGGTGAATTAAAAAGAAAAAAGTACTAGCAATGACATCGAGCTTATCAGCCTCCTCCTGTACTCTAATGGCATACTTTTGGGTAGCAGCTTTGTGCTTAACTATAGGCTCTGATCTATCCCTCTGAGCTCCCTCTCATTTCTCTTCTTGATCTCCTTGTTGTCCTCTAGTAGATATAGGTGCGAATTTCTATCAAGCTTTAGGTCCCTTTAAATAATGTCTGTAGAAATGACCTGGTTAACCATAACCATAACAAAGACATGTCTTATTCCTCTAGCACTTTGCCTTGTGTCACTTATGGCAAGTAGGACACTGGGATATCTGGCTACCCTTAGCTATAGACCTTAGTGTACTTGTAGCCTATGATTGTTATTGTCTAGCCTTGCTCTTATTTCCCTGCACTAACTTTTCGGTTTTCCCTATCTTTGAGTCTGTTGTGAAGCCCTAAACTCATAGCCTTTGAACTTTTTGTCTGACTATAGAGCTATACTAGATGCTCTTTGTCATGAATATCTCTTTTTCTGATAAAATTCTTTCTTCTTCTTCTATAGCCTGCCTATAAAACTGCATACTGAAACTAGCTAAGAAAAGTCTTTAATCTTTATAGGGACCACCTAAGACTTGATGTCTACAAGCAAGCCCTTCTCAAACCTGTTGCACTTGTTAGCTTCAGTGGTTATAGTCTCCTTGGCATACCTGCTAAGTATAGTAGACTCTTTCCTATACTCCCTTATGAACTTCTATTCTTGCTTAAGGTCTATGAACTACTATCTTATGTCATCTAGATAGTCTTCTATGATGTACTTTTTATAGAATTCTGGTAGAGAAAAGTCCCATGTAATCTCTTTCTTAGTCTTGTACTCAGTCAAGACTTCCTACCATTTTGATGCCTCTTCTCACAAGAGTGATGTGGCACATATTACTTTATCCTCTAGGGTGCACCTCATCTACTTCATGATCTTTTCTATATGGTCCAACTAGTACTCTACCTTTTTAGGCTCCATTTTGCCTTCTCCTTTAAAATCTTTGGCTCTCATTTTCTTAATTTTCTCTAGATAAGTCTTCTAAAGAGCTAATAGAACCTCTAGTTGTTGTGTTAGTGGTAGAGCAGTAGTTTTAGCTAATCTTAATAGGTGTAATAGCACTTGTAGAAATACTAGTGGAGCTTGTACTACTAACAACACACACCCCGTAGCATTACTCGAAGTAGATGAAACTCTAGTAGCCTATAATTTTATAGTCATCAAAGTATGACTCTCGACTTCCTTCTCATTGTGATGTGTTAGGCACTCATCTTATCTATAGGAAAGAGTATAAGTCATAAGCTTCAATATCATAAATTATGTAATGTACACTCTAAACTCTAAAGCACTCATATATAAACTAGGAATGTAGAAACTAGAGCTCTTATACTAAAAAATGTGACACTTATTAGCCGGTACGATTACCTATCGATCAAGGAGTGCGCACACAAATACATTATCTGAACTTAACAACCCTTATCCAAAATTATTATTATGATTGAAAACACATTTTATCACATACTATACCTATAGAAATATTGGTTACCAAAAATTTTTCCAAAACATAGTTACAATTCACTTTCAAGAAATTTCATGTCGAAAATTTGGCAGCATAATGGTTGTACCGGGACACTTTCCTAAAAATAAATAGTAACCTACAAATCAAATAACACTTCTATAAATCCCCACTTCTATGATTCTCTGATCACTCCAACAACATACATTATCACAATCAATCAATCTAAACCTCAGAAAGAGATATCATAAAACACAATAAATTAAAATCAATTTAAGGCTTTATAGACCATAAAGTTCAAAAAGATTACTTCAAATATAGTTTAAGCCCATTTTCTAATATATACATTACATGAGTGCTTAAACTATACGTCATATAGTTCTAGATACAAAAACCAAAAATAATATCAAAAGAAACAACCTTCTCTCGATACACTTAAAGTCTCAAGGCTTCTGCTTAACTTGTCTTTTTACTTACGTATCACAAAACAAATGATATGCTAAGTAATAGCTTAGTGATGTAATTAAATTAAGTTGCACAATTGTGCCTTTATTATATTACATAGAATAAATGAACATAATTACCTACCTTATTACTTTACGTTCCATAATAGCCAATTTATTCATGAATACACTTATATAACATAAACATATTTAAAACTCATCATAGATCATACATTATGCATAAGATCATGCCACCATGTTATCACATGAATAAGTACTTAATTTCATTAAACCTATTTAATTATGCCCAATTTAGAGTAATATACTTATCTTGCGAATAATGGGATCATGGTGTGTAGTGGCCCTCATTATAGACCTTACAGCTACTGCATCAGCATAAATGTGTAGGGCCCACGTAGACCATATCAGCTACTACACCAAGATATCTTATGCATAAGTTTCATTATAAAATGCATTATAGTACTAAAACGACCATAATTGCTCATAATATGGTTTAATTATATCATGGCCTCATAAATGAGCATTCGACTGTAAATAACGTTCATGTATAAAAATGCTTTTGTTCACTTCATGTACCATTATTTACATGCCCTTATCATTATCATACCCATGTTTATGTAAATTCATATAATGTACATGAAAATTAGGATTTCATTGCCAAATGTATCTTATTAAGCCATTCGGCTATAGCATCATATACATGCTCAAAACATCCTTTACTCATATATCACCTTAACATGTGATAAGTCAAGTATACACAAACATAGGCAACTTACAAGGCTATTATATCTCCATATACATCCATAGGACTTAATTATTTATGCATATATCACATCATGCCAATTCCTTCACTTAATCACATATGTACATATAATATGCCTAACATGCATATTTAAGACATACCTACATAAGCGTATCTATCCACCTAAATTTTTCCATACACACATAAAAGCAAATATTCATTTTAACCATCATAAAATGTTTCAACATACATTATGTAATGCTCGCAAATTAAGGTTTCATGATAGTGCTACTAAGGCTTGAATAGTGTTCCTAGGAAGCCAGGATAACTTTGTAAGGCTAGTCAAGGTGTGTACTAGTCATAAAACTTTAATGAGCTAGAAAACAAGGAAAATGGATTAATGTAAAACTTTAGTAGAACAAAAAATTCAATTTAGGTAGAAAACTAGTGCATAGTAACCTAAAATGGGGTTATGCTGAGAATGACCTTGGATGTGCCTAGACATACCTAAAAATAGCATACCTTTAAGGTCAAAAATTCCGATGAGTTCATTCGTGAAGGAATTTTAATTTTCTAAGGACGTTTGATATTTTTTGAAATTTCTTATTATAGCGAGTGAATAGTACACCCACTTGCCATTGGAGTTTACACTTGAAATTTGGTGAGGTAGTTAATTGGCCAAATCAATGATTTTTAAAACAAAAGTAACTATTTTTAGAAGTCTAAAATAATGTTTAAAATTTTCCAAGTTTAAAGTGAAATATGATTTTTGTCGGCCATTAGATAGCCACATGTCATGATATAACACACCCACCACTAATATATAAGGGCTCCCCACACATGCACATCATTTTACATATGTGAGAAAGCCATATTCAACCTTTAGAATGCCCTAGAATCCATGCCATTTTCCTAAGAAAGCTCTCCCTCCATTTTTGCTTCAAACCCACACTAAAACACCACTAAATCTCATAAAGTCTTATATGGAAATGAACCTCCATGACCTCTAGATTTCATTTCTACCCTTAAAATCAACTAAAATGCTAACTTTTGGAAGACTTGTGTACAAGGTTAATAGTGCCATTTTTGAGTGTAAGTGCTCCTTTCCTAGTTTTTATTTTAGGTTACTAAAGTCTTTGAAATTCTAAGAATTTCCATGTTTTTAGATTTCTATTTGGAACTTCTTATGATTTTATATGAATTTTTAAAGCTAAAGTTCCATTATGTGGGTTCAAGGAGAGATTGTGAAGAACCAAGGCAAACAAGGCCTTAAGAAGGTGGAAAAAGTGTAGAGATACTTTAGGTATATGGATTTATTACAATAGATGCATGCCAACATGTGTTTGTATGTGTACATGCATAAACATGTGTATGGATGTTTTGGTTCAAGTATGTGTGTGCTTGTTTTGGTGTAATAAGCATGCTATGATATGGACTAGATGTGATAATGATGATATAGATGTGCTTAGGGTGTGAAAAGTATGTGAAAAAGCATGATATATGTATGGTCATATGTATGTCATGTATGTCATGGCATGTGCATGTATGCATGACATGTGAACATAATCTACCATGATGTCAATCATGATACAACATGATAGTAGTAACATGTGTAACATAAAAGAGAACATGGCATGTGAAAATATATGTATGATTATGGCATGATACATGTATATGGTTATGTATGACAATATGGGAAGATTTGTGTGCATGTGGTATGATAAGATATTGGTAAAGGAAAATGTACACTTAATATGAAATAATGGTTATTATATGGCATATAATGAAATACTTGAGATTTAGGCATTATATGATTTATTTGGTATGAAGAATTAATGATAAAAATGATATGGGAATATAGTGATAAACATGTCACACGATTTAAGATGTAATGGCATGGTAGGTGATAGTATGAGGCAATGAGAAAAATGAGAAATGACCAATTGAAAAGTGAAAAATGACTAAATGAATGGTAACATTTTCATAAACTAACTTTTAACTATCTGATGGAAATAGTGACTTGTAACTATCTAGTGAAAATTGAGTAAATGAAATTGGTTGATATTTGTGTCCTAATAATTTAGAAATAAATAGAATAAATGAATAGTAAATAAATTAATTAATTAATTGATAGTTGGTCCATTTGTTAGACACCCATTAGATGGGTTGAACAATCAACTAGGGATTAGCAGCTGCTAGAGACTTCATACCTTCAGGGCTATTGCTTTCATGATTATAATGGCGGTGTAGCTATCGAGGTCATGAAATTAGCCACTACACTATATGGGTGCAGTCACAGTGGTTTTGATGTGGGACCACTGCACTAGGCGAGTGTAGCTACTGAGGTCTTGATATAAGCCATTGCACTATGTTGGTGAA
>CANXYI010550840.1:0-10470 GCA_948208565.1 Hura crepitans | reverse complement strand
ATATTGCAAACTATATTCTTGATAACAAGTGTATGCCATCTAAAATTTATGTTTCCCTTGTATGTTAACCTAACTAAGACTAACAGGAGTATAACATACATGCATTTATGTGAATGGAATGAAATAAATTGTATAATATGGTTGCATGTATGTGTTAGTACACATGTTATGAAAGGTTAAGACACCTTGCATGAATATAACATTTGACTATATAATTGTGAAACACAAATCAAGCATGTACAACTGAATATGTAAATTCAATGCTACAGAAAGTTTGTAAAGAAGCTCTCAAGTGCAAAGACATTATATTTTTACATATTAGTTGAGATAATGGAGTAATAAAGCATAATGTACTTAACTAATTAAACAAGAGCCTGAGGTAAACCTTTACATAATCTAGGAGAGGATAGCTTTGGCATGCTAGAGAAGGATTTATGCAGATCTGCTGATGATAATAATAGTGGCACCTAAGGCCTCATGAGATATGATGATGATATGATGCTGGCTTTGGCCCCATATGTTTCACATTTCAGCTTTAGCCATAGACTAAGACTTGGTTGGGCATGGATCACCTTGTCTTATGTTCATTTTATGTATCATGTACAGGGTCATTCTAGGAGTGCGTTATTGAAGGCTTTATGAACCTTAAATATGAAAAAAAAAAGCATTAATATCACATCACAATGTAATAAAATATGAATCTTGAGATAGAATAAGCTATACATCTATTATGAAAGTACACTTAATGAATGTAATTTCTTTAGTGAAAGCATATAGTTAATGGGTATGACATGGTTATATGCATGTAAGCACAACCTAAATGTATAGGATATATCGAGTAATGGTAACATGTGATGCAACTATGTTGCTAGCCTATAAAGCATGTATGATAAGTCATGGCATATGTTGTATTAAACATGAACAAGGAAATATATGCACACAACCAGTATGCACATATATGACATGAAAACCCCATTTGAGCATGATAATACACACAAGGTTACACTTGTATTGACAAAGACATCCTTGAACTATGAGTACTTGGAATAGAGCATACGCCTAAGAATAATAAAAAAAAAGATGTATGTAATAATGCATGCATTTGCATCTTAGTTTTATTTAAGTATCTATATTGAATATTGTTTCGATGGTTATGGTTGTGATATTCTGTAAGTGTAACATGAAAACTCTTGACACCTAGAAAACTGATAAAATTGTTTACCTCATATGCAAGTTATGGGAGAACACTAAAGAGATCACCTAGCTTGCATTGTCTTGCTAGAATCCTAATGTGTTTTGTTCTAATAGAAGACACCTAATGTAGTTAGTAGTGGACCATGTACATATATACATATGGCATAGTAGTATAATTTATTGTCTTGTAATTGCATGTAAATACATAGCACGAACATATTGAAAATATCTTATAGCTGTAAAGGTAAACATGACACAGAAACTAGTATGATTCATTAGGCTTGGCCACGACACCCCTCCTAATGGTAGAATTGGGAAGAAGGACATGCTTGTGTCTTTTAGGATAGAGGTTCTTGTAGATGTGTAAATGCCCTACCTTTTTGGGCCTATGATGATAATTAAAGATAGGCTCAAAGCAATAATATAAGCCTCTTAGGAACCTAGTCCACACAGACTAGCATGGCATTGGTTCGGTCGAACATAATGCCACTAGGACCGTACTAACCCATTTAGACTCTATCAAGCCTAAGGCTTATAGTCCGCCTAGGTAAACTAAAGTTCACATAGGCACGAACTAACTCAAATCTGGCCCAATACTTGGTTGAAAGCCCATAGACTAGCAGCAGAGCCCACAACCTAGGTTGGCATAGACTTGTCGATGAAAAGCTTCTAGAAGTGGGAGCTTCCTATCCAAACTATATCCCTCAATCCTAGAAGGATTCTACCTCTTCTAGATGGGAAAGCCCTCCCCTAAACCTATAAATACTCCTCTTGGGTATGAGAAAAAAGAGGTAATTCAAAAAGCCAAAACCCTACTGTTTGAGAGTCTAAAAGATTACTCCAATGTAAGATTCACACTACTAGACTTCGGCCTACACTGAAATCATAATTCTTTCCAAAACCCTATTTTCTTGAGTTGTTGCTTAAGAGCTTCTTAATAAGGTAAGATTTGAGGCTCCTACTGTACATACATTATACATTTATATTATTCATATGAACCCATGATCCCCTATGATTGATCATAAGTAAGGTGATTCCATGTAATCCCCACATTAATCATAGGACTAGGTTATTGTTTTGTATTGTTTTATTGTGTATAATTGACTCTTGGCATATTATGGTTATTCTGTTATTTTAATCCTAATCGTATAGACTTATCTTAAAGCCCATTTATGTCTACACGGACTAAATAAATTGATATATGTGTAAATGGATGTCCCTGTGAACTATCATTCAACACTGTTCTAATAGTACTTTATGTATGGCATATTTTATTTGCCATGTTTGACATGTTTTTATGTTGTTATATCATAAGATTATCATATGAACATTATTGGCATAATAGGACTGACATATGACCATACGAATTCCCTTTCACAAGGAACATAGTCCATATGGATGGTTATGCTCTATGTTTGTTTGTTGTTAGTTAGTGGTCTGCACAGACTCACTTTCACAAGGAATGTAGTCTGTACGGATGATCATGTTTTAAGTGTAATTATGATGTTTTGCAGTCTGCACAGACTCCCTCTCATGAGGACTGTAGTCTGTACAGACAAACTTATGTGGTTGCAGTCCTTGTATATATACGTGTGTGTCATCTATGACTAATAAGTTTGTACTTTTTCCCAGTGATAATTCTTCTCATGCATCATGACTCTTTTATAGGCATCCTAAGTAAATTGCTGTGAGTTTATTTTTTAGGTCTTCACAAACCATTATATGTTGCTTCTAACCTATTCTTTGAGTTGTATACAAGTGACCATTCTGGTAAAATGAGAGATTTGGATGAACATATTAACCCTTGCATGTAGTCCACATAGACACTTACTGGAGCCATATTGAGTCTACACAAACTTGATGATGTATAGGCAGGACCTATTATCTGTTTTGTAATATTTCATTTGGTTTTGTACCCTTTTATTTCTTTTGATTATTTTTTATTGTAATAAGTATCTTAATAATTTGTTTTACTTGAAAATGCCTAATCTCACATCAAATGGTTTTTTACATAATTAATTAGAGTTTTCTTAATAAAATGATTTTTAGTTTTCTTTAATAAAAGTCACATGAAAAATATATTTTAACAAAGGTCAATCTCTTAGGGATGGGAGTTGGGCAATTACTGTAATTCCTATAGAATTACAGGGAATTATCATGTCAAACCTCAATCAATAAATGACCTGATTTCTAGATGTATAATGCATAGATATACTTGTTGTATATTTCAATACTGCCATTTACTTTCTCTAAATGAAAAGGTGACATGAATGCTTTAATTAAACACTTGTATGATACGGGATTGATAAATATTAGAATATAAAGAAAGACATATTGTTAGGGCAAAAATAAAATCTAATTCCAAACCTTTTTATGGCAAAATATCAGTGGTCTTGGTGTAGAGTCAAGTGGCGACTCCAAACACTAACTACTTTCATCCCTGATAAATACAATAAATCTACAATGGCGACTCCACTAGGGATTGAGAATTTGAATTTGAAAGTGCCCAAATAATATGCCATCTAATATTCTAATTTTTATCAGTCCCATGCATTATACTTTATATAAACTATCCCTTTTACCCTAGATGATATTGCAAACCGAAACTCCATTTTTCACTTAAGAATGGGGAATTACTAGCATATCCATCACTCACAAGCCTCGCACCTTTGGATATATGGAACGGTGAACTAACCAGTCACTATTATCCTTGATTGGAAAGACTTATTAAGAGAGACCCCCACTTATAGGAGGCATAAGCCTTTTGACTAAACCATAAGCCTATATAGTCAAATTTAGTAACTTCCCCTAGGTAGTATGACCCTAAGTGCTTGCAACTTGCATTATAACTATTATATGGGCCTATTACATTTAACCTTATTTGATATGGGGCCAAGTCTATTATGTTTTTTATCTAGAATAGACCTAGCATAATTTCACATCAAATGAGAATTAAATATGATGGGTCATTGCCTTTGCATGCGCTTTAAATATGAGAGATTAGGCCTAATGAAGCCCATGATTGAACCTATGCATCCCCTAATGATGCTTAGGTAATCCTACCTAGGAAAGGAACGGCTTGACCTCGTGTGTGGGAGAAATAAGTTTGCAAGGTTTCTTGTGTGTGTTTGTCCTTGTTGCATCACAAACATACATTTCATGCATATCATGCATCATCTGCACTTTGCATTATTTTAATCATACATCATTCCTAATCTATTATTTTGACAGCTATCATTGATCCCTCATTCACTGCTCAGTGGAAGAGAGCAAGCAAGCACCTCAACAAAACTAGTGATTCGCTACCAATTCAACCAAAGAGAGGAATTATGTATGCTCATGAATTCATTACCAAATCTATGCTGATGGAGGCCATGGGTGAGATGGAGAAAAGAATGATGGCAGCTTTCACTAATGCCATGTCTAGTGTACAAAAAGAAGCCGATGAAAATTCAGTAGCCACTCACAAGGGCAAAAAGGTAGTGAGAGAAAATGATGACTAGCTTACAAATAAGGAAATCCCCTTGGTTACAAAGTCCTATAATAAGTTCTCTCCACCCAAAGTCATTGAAGATGATGAAATCTAAAAGTTGAGTGAGAAGATGGAGGCCATTACTAGATTGGTCACTGGGGGCAAAGAGATTGATGTAGATGATATTAGTTTGAGACCTGACCGATCCATGCCTCACAAGTTCAAGATCCTAGACTTGAGCAAATTTGATGGTACAACTGACCCAAGGACTCACTTGAAGCAATATGTAGTCACTATAAGAGCCACTAATTTATTAGAAGAACAGATTATAAGCCTGTTCAGCATGTCTCTCACGAGACAGGCTCTAGATTGGTACCATTACCAAGAGAAAAGGGTCAAGGAAGATTGGAATGAACTAGCTCAAACATTTAGCAAACAATACTCTAACAATGCTAGTATTGGGATAGCTTTTAAGTATTTGGAGCTCGCAAAGTAAAATCCTGATGAAACCTTTCAGACTACCAGCAAAGGTAGAGGGATAAGATATTGAAGATGAGGAACAAGCTTGAGGACATTAATCAGTTCAAAATGTTCATCAGAAATTCTAATAGTTATATGAATAGTAGGCTTACAACTAAAGGTATCACAACATGGGAGCAATTTAAAGACATAGCCATTGATTTAGAAGTAGCCTACTAGAATAAAGGGTTCAAGAGATCAAGTAACCCAAACTACTCAAAACATAATACCGAGGGCACTACCAAGACAGAAGATGTATATGTAGTGCAGGGCAATCTTTATTCAAATTTAGGTAAGTCATTATCCTGGTGCTTGAAAAAACTTATGAAAGAAGGGAAGTTGCAGCCACTCCCACCAAATAGTTCATTGCCTCCTAATCATAGGCATAACCAATGTTACGCCTACCACCAAAGGATAGGCCACCTCACTAATAACTGCAAGCTTCTTTGAAAAGTTATCCAAGACCTTATTGATTCTAAAAAAATACCAAATCTAGAAGCCAGCTTAAACCCACTTCCCAAAAATTAGAATTCTTGCCTTCTCAAGTTAGGATTACTCGAAGAGTATGTTCTAAAAGACATCTATGGATCCAACCAAGAGATCAGTGAAGGGGTAAAAAAAAGTGAAGCTATTCTTTTAACTAGCTTTTGGGACAAGGAGAGTGAAAGTGAGCTTGGGGAGAGCAAAAACTTTTAGGATGGATCCTCTTATGAGGATCCCGAAAAGGGTAAGAGAGAACTGGTTAGGGTCAAGGGAGAAACAATGAAAAAGATTGAAAAGAATGCTCAGATCCTACCTAAAAAAAAGTAGAAGTCAAAAAAGATGAGAATGATGAGATGATTAAACAATTAACAAAAACACACGCCCATATTAGTATCTAGGATCTATTGATGTCATCTCAAGCCCACAGGTAAAAGGTAATTGAAGCCCTTTGGCAAGTTGTTGTACCCACTACCACTACTCTTGAAAAACTAGTTCAAGTCATGAAAACTGGTAAGACTAGGCTCATAACCTTTTCAGATGAAGACTTACCCCTAGAAGGAAGGGAACATAACCAGCCTCTCTTCATTAAGGCTGAGGTGAATTGGAAAAAGACTGGATGCACTATGGTTGATAATGGCTCTTCATTGTGTGTATGTCTAGTCAAGATCTTGGCAGGCTTAGGAACAAAGAAAGAGGATTTGGCACCCTCTAGTATTACCATCAGGGCATATGATGATGCAAGACGATAAGCGAAAGGATCTTTTATTACTAAGGTCTAAGTAGGGCCCATTATTGATAAAGTAGAGTTCATTGTCATTGGCATCCTGGCTACATTTTCAATTTTACTGGCAAGGCCCTAGTTTCACAAGCTTAGAGGCATCCCCTCTACATTACATCAAATAATAAAATTCCCCTATGAAGGACACATTATCACAATCAAAGCTGAGATCAATCATGTGGTACCCACACTAGCCATCGCAAATCAGCTTTTTAATGATGTTGCTAGAATATATAAAGATTACATGGACCATACAATATCCAAAATTAGGAAGAATATGAACTTCTATCTAGGTGTTGGTTTAGGAAAGAACCTTCAAGAGATAACAGAACCTCTATAGCTTAAAAGCCAAAAAGATACGAATGGGTTAAGATATGACCCAAGCATAGGAAGCAGCTCAAGGAAGGGGAACAATCTTGAAGACTACTTTGTGAAGTAGAAGAAAACAAAGTATGATAAGACTTTAGCACCTGCAGTAGTGGATGGTCATTACAAGCTAAGATTCGAGATCTTTTTTGATTTCGTAGACTGGGATCAAGTGATTTGAAATAGACTTAATGGATAGAAGAAATCTTCCTAGTAGCCACAGTCTTTGAAGAAATCTACCTAGCTCCATCTGAAAATGTGCTTAATATAGATAGTGATTTATTCATTCATCAATTATATGTGTCTGACCTCTATGAGATGAACAATTTTCTTTCAAATAAGATAAATAAAAAGTTTACTTATTTGTGTGATGTTTTTCTTGATGGTAGCATGTATCAAATGATTATTACATGAGCATATTTAACATTAATTGCATTAAAACTATTCTATTTAATCTTGGTATAAATGAACATCCTAAAAATATATTAATTATCTATCATACTACTACTGAAGAAAGAGAAAATTTTAAGAGATTATTAAAAAAGTATGAAAAAAATTTCCTGGAACTACGAGTACATGCTTGGGATTGATCGAGAAGTAGCCAAACATGCAATCCCAACTTATGATCACATTGCTCTAGTCTGCCAAAAGCTTAGAAGGATGAGATAAGAATGGGCAGAAAAGGTTAAGGAAGAAGTTGTTAAGCTACTCGAAGCTAAGTTCATTGAGATAGTTTTTCCTACTTGGTTAGCCAATATTGTACCTGTGCCAAAGAAAGATGGAAACGTCAAGATATGCATGGATTACTGAGACCTGAACAAGGCATACCCTAAAGATGATTTCCCTTTACCTCATATTGATGTATTAGTGGATAGTGTAGCCATGGCAGCCACATATTCCTTTATTGATGGATTCTCAGTGTATAACTAGATCCTTATGAAGGTGATAGATAAATGTAAGACAACTTTCATAATCAAATAGGGAATGTACTGCTATATGGTAATGCCCTTTGGACTGAAGAATGTAAGGGCAACGTACCAATGAATGGCCACCAAACTCTTTCAGGGCATGATGCATAAGGAGGTAGAAGTTTATGTGGACAACATAATGGTAAAGTCCACAGAAAGGGAAAGACATTTTGAAGCACTAAAAAAGTTCTTCCAAAGGTTGAACTAATTCAATATGAGACTCAACCCCAAAAAATGTGTCTTCAGAGTTATGTCCGGTAAGCTATTAAGATTCATGGTCGGTAAGAATAGGATTGAAGTGGATCCAAATAAGGTGAAAGCAATCTTAGAGATGCTTATCCCTTAAATAGAAAAAGAGCTTAGAGGATTCTTAGGCAAATTGTAATAGATCAGCAGGTTCATAGCCAAACTCACATCTGTTTGTGAATCCATATTCAAGCTCATATGCAAAGGACAACCAAGTGAATGGAATGAGGATTGCCAAAAAGCCTTTGAAGCCATCAAGTAATACCTAACCAAGCCTGCTATCCTGAAACCACCCAAACTAGGAAAATCCTTAATCCTATACCTTGTAGCAGAAGAAACCTCATAGGGGCTCTCATTACACAAGCAGATGAAGTTGGAGTAGAATACGCAGTATACTACTTGAGTAAGAAATTGATCTATACAAGCAGAAGTATGCAGAAGTTGAGAAGATATGCTTAAGAGTAATTTGGGTATCCAAAAAGCTAATTCACTACTTTCAATCATACAAAGTAGAGGTGATAGCTAGACATGGTCCTCTAAGGTATCTCTAAACTGTGCCTTCCCTGGCAGGCAAAATGGGTCGTTGGATTTTGTTATTATAGGAATTTGACATCTCTTACATAACCAAAAAAATAATCAAGGGCCGAGCAGTAGCAGACTTTCTAGATGAATACTTAATGGCAATATCTCAAAAATGATGGAAAGTATTCTTTAATGGGGCAGTAAATCATAAAGGAGTAGGTGTTGGTGTGCTGCTCATCAATCTAGAGGGCGAACAAATGTTCTTTACTAGGAAATTAGAATTCCAAGCCACCAATAATGTCATTGAATATGAAGCAAGCATCTATGGCCTTGAAACCTTATTTCAGCTAGGGGCAAAGACAATCGACATATATGGGGACTCCATGTTGGTGATACAATAAGTAAAAGGCAAATGAGAAGTTAAGGATGAGAATCTAAGTAAATATATTCGAATACTCAAAGATTTGTCTGAAGCATTCAATTAATGCACTTTTCATCACATTCCAAGGGAAAAAAACCAAGTAGTAGACGCTTTTGCTACCCTAATGTCAGTATCTGATCTTACCAAGAAGGAATTACTAAGACCCATGTACTTTAGTAAGATAAGGTTCCTAACCTACACTACCATAGTAAGCACTGTAGAGGAGGAAACCAACAATGCCTTGCCTTGGTATCATGACATTCAAACATACTGGGAAACTAGAGAATACCTAAAACATGCAACTAGAAAAGATAAGAAGGTCCTTTGAAAGTTATCTGCTTAGTTCATTTCTTTCCAAGGAATGCTATACAAAAGGCACTTTGATGGTGTACAACTCAGATGTATTGATGAGATAGAAGCATAGAAAATCATAGCAGAAGTGCACCAGAGAGTGTGTGGCCAGCACATGAATGGGAGGAATTTGACAAAGAAGATCCTGAGACTAGGATACTACAAGCTAACTATGGAAACAGATTATTGTAGCTTCATTAAAAAATGCTACAAGTGTCAAATTATGGCAATCTAAGTCATCTACCACTAATGGAATTAACCAATTTGACTTCTCCATAGCCATTTTCTACATGGGGTATTGACATAATTGGAGAAATAAGGCAATCTATAGCAAGAGGTCACAAGTACATAGTGATAGTGATTGACTACTTCTTAAAATGGGTAGAAGCTAAATCTTTCAATAAATTAGGGGCAAGACATATGGCTAAATTTATTGAAAAAAACATCATCTATAGATACAGGTTGCCACAACATGTTATCTCAGATAATAGAGTGCAGTTTCAAGGTGAGACCAAACAACTTTTGCAAAAGTATATAATCAAACACCATAAATCCTCTCTTTACAGACCTCAAGCTAATAGTGCAGTAGAGGCAGCTAATAAAAATATCAAGAAAATTTTGCAGAAAATGATAGTGGCCTTTAGAGATTGGATAGAAATTTTACCATTTGCACTCTAAGGCTACAGAACAACTATTAAGACATCCACAAATGTTACACCTTACTCACTGGTGTATGAGATGGAAGCAGTGCTACCAGTTGAGATTGAAGTTTCTTCACTAAGGGTTGTCTTAGAAGTAAATGTGCCAAAAACTGAATGGGCAAGGGCTAGATATTAAAACTAGTTTTGGTTGATGAAAAGAGGCTCAAGGCTCTCTATCACATTCAATTACACCATAGAAAGATTGCTAAAGCTTATAACAAAAAGTCAAACCTAGCCCTATCCAAGAAGGCGATCTTGTTCTGAAGCAAACTAAACATTTACTAACAGATCCTAAAGGGAAGTTCAAGCCTAATTGGGAAGGCTTATACATGGTAAAGAAGATGCTCAAGCATAGAGGTGTCAAGATCTCATATTTAAAAGGCAATAAATTCTCAAAACCTATTAATCTAGATAAGCTTAAGAAATATTTTTGCTAAAATCACAATAAA
>CANXYI010550702.1:0-13658 GCA_948208565.1 Hura crepitans | reverse complement strand
TCAAGAAGGGGTCATTCAAGTAACTAAATTCTATACACGTTGTTTCTTTTCAAAACTAGAAACACTGTCTTTAGCCTTCCTTTTTAGTGCTAATGATCTATTGTCTTTAGCATCACTTAAAATCCACTTATTGTAAGATTTATCTCTATTAATGGCATTTATGGTGTAATCAAGCATGTCCTTCAAGATGGTGCATTACTTCCATAAGTCAGGGAAAGAGTGTAGAAAGTGACGAGTCAAAAGGCCACCGTAAAATCCCAGACTCTCGATGGGTATCCTTTGCACTAAACCGAATTGTTGTAAGATACGCAAAGGGTTGTAAAAAGTAGCATACCTCAACCCGATCAAAGGCACATAACCCATATGATGAGATAGGGTAAAATGGTTGATGTTCTACCGAGGACACCTCTATCACACTAAAACAATTGTGTTAAGCCCTAAAAGCCATTGATCAAAGGAGTCACACTTTATAGTAAGCTTCCTTTCATAATGATGACGAGAGCCATACTTCACCTAGAGTCTTTCGATTGGTGGAATGATCAACCCTAATTTCTCTTGCAGCTAAATAAAAAAAAAAAGAAAGAGAGCCGTTAGGTTGGAAAATCCATAAAGGACCACCTAAGCAAAAGTTAGGTAGACCTGCTAGTATGAAAATTGTCATAGGCATACTAGGCAAAACTTAAGGTCATAACAAAGCTAATATTACATACCTGTAAGAGAAGTAGACTCCCAGCTATAAAGTTAACATCCACTTTCACCAGTGCATTTAAACCATGGATGGTCTTAGCTAGAAAGGCGCTGATGGGATTATGACCAGAATACATTGCATTAAGAAGATGAAGAACCTTGAAATCACAATACTCATCACAAGAAGTAACACTGAGCCATCTTCAAAGAAGGCATAATAGGATGCATTTCGACCATTCCACTGAGTCGACGGAGATTTGATAAGCATGATTTAAGATTGCCTGCAAAGAAATTGGCCTATTCCCAATACTATTTTATGACACATAATGGGAGAAAAGCCCAGAGCTAGGACAATATCTAAAGGGTAATGATCTTCAAATGAATGCAAGGCTAAAGGGGTAGTAGGGGTGATTTTTTATTCTAAGATAGCAATAAATTCCTCCAAGGTGGGACATACTTCTTATTGGCCAAAGATGAAAACATGTAAAATAGGATCCCAGTGTCATGTAGTAGCCTTTAAGAACTCGAGGTTAATTCGAACTTTGCTTAAGAACTTGAGGGCTGAAAAAGGAGCAAGAATGGGGAAAGCCCAAGAAGCTTTAGATTCTAAAGTCTTGGACAACTTTAGATGAAAAGAAGACATAATAATAGAGAAATAAGGTGAGATGATCAATAGGGGAAGGGTATTTATAGACTAAGGCTTTTCATTCCTTTTCCTATTAAGAACAAGAATGCAAAACACGCGAGGAGGTCTGCATGAACCTAGGAACAGTGTCTAGGTCCACACGGACTAATAAACTGACAATCACATCACTGCCATGTTAGGTTCATGGCCAAAGTCACCTAAAGTCCACATGGACCAAGTTTTTCAAGTTAGCCTAGACTAGAATAACCCTCTCAGGTCTGCACAGACTAATGAAGGTCACAAAATAGACCAAAGCACCATTGGTTCATTTAAGGGCATAAAAAGGAAATAAAGCATTCAAGATCAAATGAAGTACAAAGATAAAAATGTTTAAGAAAGTGAAGGTTAAATTGTATCACTTTTAAAAGTACTAAGATAGGAAACTATGAATCTTATCTTTAAATGGAAAAGAGGCCTCACATCATGCCCCAATACAATAGCTATAAAAAAAAGAAAAAGGCTATCCTCAAGTCTAGCCATCAAAGCTATCCTCATCCTCTGTGTCCTCATCCTTAAAAGGGATCACCAACTTTTCAGCCACCTTGTAAGCTCTAATCTTCCTTCGAGCTTTATGTAAGGCCACCACCCGCCTTGACAATTCATTTTGCAAAAAGAGTGAAGGATCAATACATCATTGCATACGTACATATATAATATACATAACACACATATGTATCATAACATACATATAACACAACATACATAGCATGAAATGTAACATACATGCATGCACACATACACGTGTAACACATATAATATGTATAGATAACTCAACACATATGGCACATATACATATACAAATAACACAATCATAACACATAATATACAAAGTACATAGGCAACATATACAGTAGGTATGCACTTACCACCAGCACTCATGTCTTATCGATCATGGCCCTCCTAAAAGCCTCCACGACCTAGGCAGTCCTCTCCACCAGAGCCTTCTTCACCTGATCGGAGAAAGCAAAATGTGAGGCATATCTAATAAAAAGATTCTAATGACATGAATTACAGAATTGATGACCTTACCAGCGTAGTATCCTCAGGTTCAAAAGCTACGGGCCAACTCTCTTTAATGTAGAGCTTAGCAGAAGAAGCTCCTCATTGATGCTGTAGCACATGTAGCTCAACTTGGGCACATCCACCAGTGTCCCTATCACCTCACCAGAAAAAGACATCAGGCCAACTGATGGTCTTAGAGCATGAGCAAGTGGACGCAAGAATTGAGAACTCAAAGAGCTAGATGTAGTCCTTAGCTACTTTCTTAAAGAGGATAGGCCAGCCTCAGAGATAGTAGTGGGCTACAACACAACACCATATATACAAGTTAGGAAAATGTCATAAAAAAATGGGGGCATTAGAACACAAGAATTTCACCTAAGGTGGAAGAAGCCTAGAAGTATAAGGAACCCAGGGAAGCAAGTGAGCTGTGGCTTATAGAGCATAGCCCTCATCACCATCTTTCACTAGAGTAGCCCCAGAGACCCTAACGGTCATCCTTTGCATGAGGTTTAAATCATCAATGTACCTCACGAATATCATAGACTCAAAAGGATCCAAAGGGATGAGACAGACGTCGGGACCCAAGTGCCAATTAACCACTCTCTCACCTAAGAACCAGCAGTACATTTCTAGAGTAGTCAGCAGTAGACGATGAAAGGATAGGCCCCAAATAAAGCACAGAAGGGGAGGCAACTAATTGATGGGAAAGACTCACCATGCCAAATCAACCTATATAGGTAAGTGTTAGTAACATGTGAACAAACACTAATAGAAATTTTTATTTTTATGTAGGAAATACTTATGTCCATCCAAGCACGAGAGCTGAGGTACTGGTGATGCTGCATTAAAGACATTGCATTCTAAGGGCCATAGATAGGCCAGACCCACCTATCCATCACTAGATAGTGACGTGGCATATCTAGCTCATAAGGATGAGCCAACAAGTGAAGCTCAAAAGCCCATACCTGTAAACAACAAGAAATAAGATCACTACTAAAACCTTGAAGAAAAAAGGCACAACTAAAAAAGGAGATTGGCTTACCAAGATGTCGGATATGAAGCATTGGAAGAAGTGGTGGCTTTTTTGAGTCCTTACAACCATATCAAGACTTCAGAACATCCATCTCAAGGATGAATTACACCAATTCTAGCTCCCTATCTTATTAACCTCTTTTAACACTGGGAGAAAGCTCCCAACTCATGGTGCTGTTAGTGTTGGCAAACAAGGTTATGCCCAGCAAGTATAATACGAAGCAACAGACCTACTGATCTACTTCCAACTCACTTGACGAAGACTCCTCACCCTATCTATCCTAAAGGTCAGTACAATTAATACTGCCAGCTATATCTTAAGGAATGAACCCTAACAATTCCTTCACTTTTGGCAATCACAGGGATAAATGTCAGTAACAAGCATTAAAGGCAATAACACGGCCTGTGCAAGGCACCCCAGTGATAAATGCCCAATTGAATGGCATGATCATCATCTCTCCAAAAGGTAGATGGAAGGTATGGGTGGTATCCATCCACCAATCTAGCAATTTCCATAAAGCTTGTAGGTCACGATGAAAATCTCTACCCACGAGGTGATCGATAAAGTTCTGAAAACCTGTCATGTGCACCTTGTTCTTCACCACTACGGGTATGATGGAGTACCACTATTTTATGCCAAACAAGGTGTCCCTACACTTAAAGCATGTCTACATAACAAATAAGATAAGAGTTAAGAAAAGTCTTCACGGACTAAATATTTTAAAATAAAAGTTCATATGGACTAGATGAAGACTCCATATGAACCATAAAGCCATAAGTAAATATGTCCATATGGACTAATAATAGAGTAAAAAATAGTCAAACTCGAGTCCATGCAAACATCACTTAAGTCAAAAATAGTCAACATCAAGTTTGCATAGAACTTATAAGACAAAACATCTAACACGATCACTCAACAAGTTTTAGAAATAAAAATAAATTCTTAGTCTGCACAGACCAACATCCCCAAGGATTTAAGTCTGCACAGACTTGTCGTGCCCTAGCCTTTTTAGTCTGTATGGACTTATCACACTAGAGATCTCTTAGAACATAAAAACATGAAGAAACTTAAACAAAATGGATAGAAAACACATAAAGGGTGAAAAACACACCTGTAGGTACACCTCGAAATAAGCATGATGAGCCAAATTTGCCTAAAGTGGAGTCAACTCACCAAATGCCATGCCATTAATAGGTGCGGTGTTCTTCGGCTTATTGATAGTGACAGAAAGAATAAAACCGATCGAAGTCGGCATCGAAACCTCCTCTAGGGGAGGGAGAGAAGGCTCGGATCTAGCCCCTAGTGGAAGAAGAATCACTGTGGGTGTTTCTTCCTTATTGGAAAAGGACGAATCGAAAGTGCTACCTATGTAAGAGGCGATGGTAGTAATGTTTATATGTGAGAAAAAGGAGAGGCCAGAAGACTGGAAATGATAGAAATGTGAAATAAAAATGAAAAGGGACAGTTATATCACTAACATGATAAGTGCACATGGACCTTTGCTACCCAAGTCCACACGGACTTATTCTACACGGACCATATCTCCACTAGGTTTGTATGGACTTATTCAATGATAGTCCATAAAAGTCAATCACAAGTCTGCATAGACTAATACTCAAAACTCCATACGGACCTTGAGCCACTAAAATCCAAAGGGTCAAACCCACTTTTATTATATCAAAACTAACATTTTATTTTCTCTTTGTAGGTTCAACTCGAAGTCCTGAGATTGAGCATTAACCCTGAGTT
Source organism: Hura crepitans (assembly GCA_948208565.1). Taxonomy (NCBI): domain Eukaryota; kingdom Viridiplantae; phylum Streptophyta; class Magnoliopsida; order Malpighiales; family Euphorbiaceae; genus Hura; species Hura crepitans. The sequence goes on along the minus strand of CANXYI010550702.1, from coordinate 8,502 downwards.
CAATCCATCAATTTTTGGATCAACCCTGAGTTCAATCCATCAATCAATGATCAACTCTGAGTTTAATCTACTAACCCTAGATCAACACTAAGTTCAATCCACCATTTAAGGATTAATGCCAAAGTTCAATCCATAATTCCTGGATTCAGCCTCACAAGCCAATCTATTATACTCTTGGGTTCATGCCTCATAAGCTAATCCACAATTAATGTTAGAGTCAAAGCATGCTCAGCAATGGCGTGAGCAATAAAATGATTTGATAGGTAAGTATCCCTAGCTAAGATACTTTGTTATGTACTGTTAACACATAACACACACCAAAGTGAGGGCAACTGTAGACACCTTACCTTAATGATGATAGCCAGAGATGAACTCTTAAACATAGCATAAAAGCCTTCAAGATATAGGGTTACACAGACCTACTACCCATGTCTCCACAGACTAACTATAGAAATAGGCTAGAGCCTAACCTATGGAGATCATAGACAATCACACCAACGAGCTTAGTCTGTGCAGACTAGTGCAGATAAAGTCTGCACATACTTGCCATCAGGAAAAACACTCCGAATGAAAATATTACCAGTTCAGTCTAGGAGTCAGAATCCTTTAAGCATTAGGACTTTCTTTTAGATGAAGAGAGAAAAAAAGCCTAGAGAGTGGGTATAAATACTTCTCGATATCGATAGAAAAGGAGGGGGGATTTTTGAATTTAAAACAGAGCCACAATTTCATAGATCCTAACCATAGAAAGCATTGAAGGTCTTAGGAGATTGGCCATAGCAAATAATTCAACCATCTTCACTTAAACCCAAATGCTTTTGTGCTAGTTTTTGAAGAGATCCTTTGTTTAGGTAAGATTTGAGGTCTATGGATGAATTTCCTGGTGTTTTGATGAGCCAATGATCTTTTAAATTACTTATAAGTGAGGTGATACTTTGCTATCCCCACTCTTATTAATGATGAGTAGGCTAATTATATTTGAAGTATGGGATGTAGGATTAATGCCTATAGTCAGTATTTGGCATGCCATATGATCTTAATCTTATCACATGAACTTAATCACATATGTAACTAAGTCTGCACGGACCTAGTATCTTTAAACACAAGCATATAGGTTAGTCCGCAATGCCTTATTTCATGCATGTCAATTTGGTGATCTGGTCTACATGGACTTATATTTAATGAGCATGATTATCTATCCATGTGATACTATGTTAAGTATAAAGTGATTAATGTATATTAGTACACCTATCTGTAGGTATTGGAAACATACAATTTAATGCATGAAACTTGAAAATAGTCCGCACAGACTCCCTATCACAAGGGTTATGCATCCGTATGGACTTATAAATGATGAGTTGTATAAATGACCCTTCAACATGTGTTTGATTGTGTAATTCATGGTCCACAATGCATTCATCCCAAATCTATTCATGTTTTATTCATCATAAAGTAATAATTCTGATCTAATATGTTTGGCTTTGATGTTTTCATGAGCTGTCAATCGGATCTCTTGGCTAAAGTGAAACATGAGACTGACTTGATCCCTCTATAGCAATGGTCCACACAGACCAAGAATCGTTCCCTTTGATGTCTACACGGACTTTGCAACACAGAAGTGGGCCTATTTTAGGATCATAACCTGCCTCTTTGATTTTGTACTGTTTACACTGTTTTGTTCATTTTGGGGTTGTAATAACTGGTAAATAACTTGTTTTACATGCTAAAACCTAACTTTCTCACCAAACAATTTTATACATAATTAATTGGTGTTTTATTAAACAAAATAGTTTTAAGTATTTCCTTAATCAAAAGTTACAATTAAATGTATTTCAATAAAGTCCAATCTCTTAGAGATGGGAGTTGGACAATTACCGCTAATTCCTATGAAATTACGGGTAATTGTCTAGTTAATTAACAATTAATGAATGACCCATTTTTTAGATGTACTTATGTTTATTATATTTTGTAAATACTGCAATTTACTTCCAAACATGCAAAGGTGATACAATTTAAATTAAGAATGATGTATGCTTGAATGATATGAGATTGATAAATGTTACAATATACATGGACAACATATTATAGGAGCATGAATAAGATCTGAAATTTGGAACCTTTTTTGCATAAAGGATCAGAGGTCTTGGTTTAGAGGCCAAGTGGTGACTCTACTAACCACTCTTGTCCCTAGTAAAAATATCATAATCTCTACAACCATCTATGGTAGTAAGGATATAGTTTAAAAGAAGTGTAATGCATGAGATTGATAAAGATTAGAATATTTGGACGGCATATTATTTGGGCACTTTTAGATTAAAATTTCTCAGTCCCCAGTGGAGTCGCAACTGTAGAGATTATGATATTTTTACTGGGGATAAAAGTGGTTAGTGGAGTTGCCACCTAGCCTCTATACCAGGACTTTTAATCTTCTGTACCAAAAAGGTTTAGAATTTTAGATCTTATTTATGCCATTATAATATATCATCAATGTATATTGTAATATTTATCAATCAAGCATGCATTAAAGTATTTATATCACCTTTTCATGTAAAGAAGTAAATTGTAATATTTAAAGAATATAACAGGTGTAATTGTACATCCAAAAAGTGGGTGATTCATTAGTTATTAATTGACCTAATGATTACTCATAATTCCATAGGAATTAGTAGTAATTGCTTGACTCCCATCTCTAGGAGATTGGCCTTTATTGAAATAGATTTTGTTATTATGACTTTTGAGTAAGGAAGAATCAAATCCATTTTATTAGAAAACACCAATTAATTATGTATAAAATGATTTGATTTAATGTTAAGGTTTATCATGTAAAATAAGTTATTAACTATCTATTACAAGCCCAAAACAAGCTAAAAATACATAATAAGAACATAACCAAAAAGAATAGATTATAACACTAAATGGTCCTGCTTCTACATTGCTAAGTCCATAAGGATGTCAGAGAGGTCGGTCATTGGTCCGTGCGGACCATACTCAGGGAAGGATTAGGTCTATTCCATCTTTCACTTTAGCCAAAGAGTCTCGTTGACAACTCAAGAAACACGAAAGCTAGAGAGATTAGATCATGATTATGGACAAATGATAAACAGAACATGAACATACATGAGATGAATGAATCAAAGGCCATTGATTATACAAGTAAGACACATGCCGAGGAATCATCATACAACTTACCACACATAGGTCCGTGCGGACATACAACCCTTGAGATAGAGAGTCTGTGTGGACTACTTTCCCACTTCAAGCACACAGTCACATGTTTTCAATATCAACACATAGGCATATTAATTCACACCAATCAACTAGCATTTAACATGGTATTATTGGGATAGGTAATCATGCTCATTGAATATACGTTCGTGTGGACCAAGTTACCAAATTGACATAAATGACATAAGACCGTGTGGACCAAGTTACCAAATTGACATAAATGACATAAGATCGTGTGGACTAACCTATATGCTTATGTCTAAAGACACTAAGTCTATGCAGACTTAATCACATATATGATCAAATTTATACAGTGAGATTAACATCATATAACATGCTAAATATTAACTTTAGGAATCAATCTTACATCCTATATATCAAATACAATTAGCCTACTCATCATAAATAGGAGGGGGGATAACAAAGTATCACCTTACTCATAATCAATTTCAGAGATCATTAATACATCAAAAACATCAAAGAATTACTCAATAAATCTCAGATATTACCTGGACAAGGAAATCTCTTCAAACACTAGCACAAAAGCCTTAGGATTTAAGTGAAGATAGTTAAAATCTCTTCTAGATCAAACCTCCACTCTCTGCCATTAGAATGCATGTAATTGTAATTCTTTTATGAACCTCCAAAACTTCTGAACCTCTTCTCTATTGATATAGAGAAGAATTTATACTTACTCTTTAGGTTTTCTTCCCTCTTTCATCCAGAAGGGAGTCCTACTCCTTAAAGGACTCTGGCTCCTAGATTGAATAGGCAATATTTCCATCTGATGTGTTTTTCCTGATGGTAAGTTCATACGGACTTATCCATACTATTCCGTGTAGACTAGGCTATTTAGTGTGATGGTCCATGATCCTCATGGGTTGGGCTCTGGCCTATTCCCATAGTTAATATGTGTAGACATGGCTCTTAAGTCCATGTGGACATTTATCTTGATGGCTTTATGCTAGGTTTGAGAGTTTATCTCTAGTTATCATCACAGGTTAAGGTGAGGTGTCTACAGTTGCCCCCACTTTAGTGTGTGCTGTGTGTCAACAATACATAGCAAAGTATCTAAATTAGGGATACTTACCTATCAACCCATTCTACTCATGCCATTATTGAGCATCCATTAACTTCAACATTTAAAGCATGAACCTAAAAGGATGGTGGATTAGCTTGTAAGGCTGAACTCAAAGATGATGGATTGAACTTTGGCATTGATCCTTGAGACAATGGATTGAACTATAGTGTTAATCCTTTGGATGATTGATTGAACTATGGTATTGATTCTTAAAAAGATGGATTGAACTCTAGCATTGATCTGGGGTAAATGGATTAAACTCGGAGTTGATCTTTGATAAGTGGATTAAACTCAGGGTTGATCCTTGATTATGCATTGAGACTTTAAATTGAACTTGCAAGAAAGAAATGAAATGTTAGTTTTGTTGAAAAGAGAGTAAGCTTTAACCTTTTAGAGGCATTTCTCCTCCCCTTTGGCCTTTCTGGATTTTGGTGGCCTAAGGTCCGAGCAGACATTATGGGTTATCGTCTGTGCGGGCTGATCTTGATTGGAGTCCACATGGACTTATGCTTGACTCTTATGGACTATTAGTGATGAGGTCTGTATGGACTTTAGCAGAGATGTAGTTCATGCAGACTTATCGCATCAGTGATATAATCATCTTTTTTCTCTTTTATTTCTCATTTTTGTCTTTTTAATCTTCTTCCCTACTCTTTTTCTCTCAAACAAACATCCTAACCATGGCTTCTTACATCGGCAGTGCCACCGGTTCGTCTTCTTCAAATTATGAAGAAACATCCACTATGATCATCCTTCCACCGAAGTTAGATCAGAACCTTCTCCCCCTTCTCTAGAAGATATCTTTATGCCAACTCCAGTTGGTTTCATCCCTTTCGTGGCTGTCAACATGTGGCATTTGGTGACCCAACTCTGATTTTGGCGGATTTGGCGCATCACGCTTGCTTTTAGGCGTATCCTCAAGTGCATTCTTCATCTCTTACATGTTTTCTATCCGTTTTGATCGAGTTTCTTCATGTTTTTATGCTTGGAGAATTCTCTAGTGCGACAAGTCCATGCAAACTAGGTAGGCTAAGGCATAGCAAGTCCGTGCGGACTTAGATCTCTAGGAATGTTGGTCTGTGCAAACTTAAAATTCATCATTATTTCTAGAACTTATCGTGTGGTCATGCTAGATGCTTCGTCTTATAAAGTCTGTGTGGACTTGTTGTTGACCAATTTTACTTTCATGGTGTCTGTGCAGACTTGCATTTGACCATTTTTTACTCTGTTGATAGTTTGTGCGGACTTATATATCTCTAATATTATGGTCCATGTAGACTCGTCTTACTTGCTTTTCTGTGGTTTGTGCAGACGGCACGTCTTAAGTGCGGGGGCACCTTATCTAGTCCCCAATAATGGTACTCTACCATACTAGTGGTGGTAAAGAATAAAGTGCATACAACCAGCTTCTAAACCTTCCTTGATCACCTTGTGGGCGAGGATTTTTGTCGTGATCTGCAAGCCTTATGGGTGCTATTAGATAGGTTGATGGATACCACACATACTTTCCATCTACCTTTCAGCGAAATGGCGATCACACCTTTCGATTAGGCATTCATCACTGGAGTACCCTGTACAGGTCATGCTATCACCTTTAATGCTTGTTACCGACACCCATCCTTGTGACTATTGGAGGTGAAGGAACTGTTAGGATTCATTCCTCAAGATAAGGTTAGCAGTATCCACTGTATAAACCTACAGGAGGAGTCACCCTCGAGTGAGTTAGAGGTAGACTAGTACACCCGTTGTTTTGTGCTATATTTGCTGGGTACCACCTTGTTCACTAATGCTAATGGTACCATGAGTTAAAGCTTCCTTCCAATCTTGAAGGAGGTCGACAAGATAGGTAGATAGAATTAGTGTTGCTTATCTTTGGGATGGATGTTTTGGAGCCTTGATATGGCCATGCAGACTCTAAAGAGCCATCACTTTGTTTAGGGCTTCGTGTCAAGCATTTTGGTAAGCCTTCCTCCTTTTTAGTTATGCATTTCTCTATAAGGTTTTATTAGTGATCTTGTTTCTTGTTGTTCACAGGTGTGGGCTTATGAGCTCTATTTGTTGGCATGTCCTTGCAAGCTAGATGTGCCTTGCTGCTATCCAATGATAGATAGGTGGGTCTGACCTACCTCTAGCCCATGGAATGTGACCTCCTTGATGTAGCATCACCAGTACCTCAGCTCCCGTGTGTGGACAAATATGAGTATTTCCTATATATAAGATTTCTATTAGTGTTTATTCATATGTAACTAACACTTACTTGTATAGGTTGATTTAGCTTGGTTGGTCTTTCCCATTAACGAGTTACCTCCCCCTCTGTGCTTTATTCGGGGCTTGGCCTTTCATCATCTACTACTGACCACTCTAGAGACATACTGTTGGTTTCTAGGAGAAAGAGTGGTTAGTTGGCACTTGGGTCTTAACATCCGGCTCATCCCCTTTAACCCTTCTGATTCCATGTTATTTGAGAGGTATATTAATGATTTAGCATTTGTGTAAGGGATGACCATTAGAATCCCTGAGGCCACTCTAGTGGAAGACGGCGATGAGGGCTATGCTCCCTGGGCTTTGACTCACCTACTTCCATGGGTTCTTTATACTTCTGGACCTCTTCCATGTCCGGTGAAATTCTTGTGTTCTAATTCCTTTTCATGATATTTTCTAACTTACATGTGTGGTGTCGTAGCCCACTGCTACCCCTGGGACTGGCCCATCCTCTTCAAGAAAGTGGCCAAGGACTATTCCTAGCTCCCTCAGCTCTCAGTTCTCACCTCTGCCTGCTCATGGTGGAGCTTCAAAACCATCTGTTAGTATGATGTCTTTACTTGGTGAATTGGTAAGGACGCTGGTGGATATGCCTGAGCTAAGCTATATGCACTATGGCATCGATGGGGAGCTATCTTTTGCTAAGCTCTGATAGAGGAGAACTAGCTTGTAGCCTTTGAGCCCGAGAATACGACGCTGGTAAGGTCATCAATTTTGTTACTTGCATCACTTGAATCTTCTTGTTGCATATGCCTCATATCTCTTTCCTCTGATTAGGTGAAAAAGGCTCTAGTGGAGAGGACCACCCGAGTTATAAAGGCATTCAGGAGGGCTATGATAGATAAGACCCAGGTGCTAGCTGTAAGTGGCTATTCCTTTCATGGTGAACTTGGTGTATGTTGTACATGTCATGTGTGTTATATGTATGCTATGTATATTATGCACATTGTATATGTTACCTATGCATATACATTATACATGTTATATATGTGTATGTATGCTGCGCATGTCATGTATATTACGTGTGTATGTATGTTACATGTCACGCATGTTATGTTTGTTACATTTGATGTATATACATGTACTATGCTACATTGATCCTTCACTTTTTCTTGCAGAATGAGCTGTTAAGGTGGGTAGCTGCCCTACGTGAGGCCTGTAGGAAGATTAAGGTCTATAAAGTGGTTGAGAAGCTAGTAATCTCTTTCAAGGATGAGAACATAAAAGAGGAGAACAACTTTAAGGAGTAGGCTAGGAAGGGCTCCCGCTCCTTTTTTTTATGATTGTTGTATAGGGGGCATGGTATGAGGCCTCCTTTCCTTTAAGAATAGGATTTGTTGCTTCCTATCTTTGTACTCTTGAACATTGATCGCACGATTTAATTTTTCTTTTCAAGCACATCTATCTTTAAACTTCATTTGATCTTGAATGCTTTATTTTTCTTCCGTGCCTTTTATATGAACTTATTGTACTTTAATACGTGCGGAGCTAAAATGGTAATTTTGGTCTGGGCAGACTTGGTTAACTTAGTCTAGGCAGACACTTCACAAATGTGGTCACAGACTTGGTATGATGATGATGTGGACATTTGTTTCTTAGTCCGTGTGGACTTTAATGCCATTTTCTAAGTCCGTGCCGACCTCCTTACATGTTTTGGATTCCTGTTCCTGATGGGAAAAGGAATGGGATGCCTTGGCTTATAAATATCCTTCCTTTGTTGATTTTCTCACCTTATTCCCTACGTCATGTCTTTTTTCCACTTGAAGTTGTCTAAGATTTTAGAATCCAAGGTCCCTTAGGCTTCCCCTATTTTGACCCCTTTTTCGGCTTTTAGGTTTTTGAGGAAAGTTTAGATTGACCTCGATTTCTTAAATGCTACTGCACAACACTAGGACCTTGTTTTCTATGTTTTCACCTTTGGTCGATAAGAAATT